>CM045467.1:875940-906582 GCA_024666655.1 Dascyllus trimaculatus | reverse complement strand
AGTTTGTCTTTAAGAGTAAACTATAAATTCTGGAGAGGTTTTTCTTATTTATCGGAGACAGTGTCGTGATGTATATGACAAATTCAGGTGGCCGTAAAGTGGTCTGAAGCATTGGAATTCTCCGTGTAATTGTCTTCTCTACTTGCAGGTATTGGAGAAAGTTTCCATTTTTCATTTCAAACGTTTGGAATAAGTTTGTATATGTCGTAAGTATATTATCTTGGAGAAGGTGATGGAGGTGAGTGACCCCTTTCTCTGCCCAAGCACTGAGTTAGAGAGGTCTTTTATTGTTTACAAAGTCTGGGTTGTGTCAGATTGGGGATGGTATACTGGGTTGAAGTTATTGGTCCCAAAAGGGAGATGGAAAGCTTATTCCAATGCCTCAGATCACCGTAGACTTTGTCCAAAAGTGGGGTGAAGACTAAATAGATGAGTTCAGAGAGTTTTGAAGAAATAATGATGCCCAGATGTCGAATGTTGCCACTGGGAAAAGGACAATATGATTTGAAAAATGAAGTTATACTTTGAACTGAGATGTCCTAAATACAGCTGTAAGTGTGTGATTGAAAGAAGCTGAACCAGGCCAGGTTTTACCCACAATCCTTTATTTTTTTGGTCTTTTGGATGCTAAACACACAGTAAAGTAGTCGGAACACAGCAGCAAGTCAGAAAACAAACACTGCTGCCTCCAATAACAACAAGAACAACAACAACAGGAAAAGTAAAACATGGTGATGCTGAACTTTTAGAACAGGAACGAAGGATGTTCCCACTTTAGAGGTCGAATGTTTCAATCAGACTCATTAAAAGACTAAATGATCCTCAGAACTTCATCTACCTTTACTAATGATCAAAGTTTTACCTTGTTTAAGTCAAAATGCTTCTTCTAACTCCACATCTGCCAGCCCTGAGGCATGCTGGGAGATGTAGTGACATCAGACCATGTTTCAGCAGAGTAGATATACCACCAAAGCAGCAAATGCAGCCCACAAACTTCCCGTCACCGTGTCACCAGAGTAAATATCAGCCGTCGCAGACGACAGCTTGGTCCTGCCCTCACATCCAGGCTCTGCATCAGGACCAGTCAAAGTCGGGGATCATCGCGGAGGAGGTCGGCAGCCTGTCGGTCAGTCCGAGTTGCCGTGGAAACCACCTGAGAACACAACCAAAGTGTGAAAGTCCTGCCGTTCTGTGGGTCACAACCGTTTGGTTTCTCTTCACACGGTCGTCTCCCTTTTAGTGTCTGACAGAAGAGAGCGGAGCTCTGTGGGACATCCCGGTGAAGTCAGATCAGTCAAACTTGTGTCCGCTCTCAGGAACTGCAAGTTAAACTGCATCCAAACACTTTACAGAGACTACATGTAAAATTCAGGCCCCAAAGTAGAAACTCAGAGGAACCACGAGAACCTGGCCGTGCCTTCCTGTGAGTGTTTCTGTGTTTGCGGCAAGCAACACAAAATCAAACAAAACAAGACACAAATCGACCAGAACTGATGCAAAAGTAAACACAAAAAGAGAAAAAAGGCAAAGTGAGATGCCAATGAGATGACAAATGGAACACAAACTCCCTGGACTGATGCAAAATGACACCAAATGAGAAACAAAACATCCAAAAAAAGACACAAAAGTAGATGCAAAATATCCAGAATGAGACTTGTTCTGCTGGATCTTGGTTGATCACAGCATCTTATTACAGAGACTGGAACATGTTACTGGGATTGAAGGAACTAAACTGGTTTAAATCATATTTATCAGATAGATTCCTGTTTGTTCATGTTAATGACGATTCTTCCATCCACACTAGAGTCAGTTATGGAGTTCCACAGGGTTCTGTTTTAGATCCAATGCTATTTACTCTGTACTTCCTTCCCCGAGGAAACAACATTATTAGCAAAAACTGCTTAAATGGTGCAGTGGTGGTGCAACGCTTAGGTTTCAGGGCTACTGATCAAGAGATCTGAGGATCGAACCCCAGTGCGGCATTGTTGGGCCCTTGAGCAAGGCCCTTAGCCCTTCCTGCTCCGGGGGTCGTACCATGGCTGACCCTGTGCTCTGACCCCAACTGGGATATGAGAAAACAACATTTCACGATGCTGTAAAAATGTATTTGTGACAATAAAGGTTTCTTCTTAAATGTCCATTGTTATGCAGATGATACCCAGTTATATTTAGTACTGAGGACTTTAGCTGTGAGGGTTGATTTTAGTTGATTAAATCTAAACTAAAGGCTTTTAATTTGACATCTGAGGAAATACTGAAACAGGAGTAATCTGATTACTGTGAGGTGATATTTGACTCCTTGTGTTTCTTACCTATTTGGTCCACATCATGCTGATGAAGGCGGCGGTGCCATAGCTAACAGATCGGCGTCTCCGAGTACGTCTGCTACAGTCCTGGAAGGTAAAGACAAAGTCCAGACTTTAGGAGTCGAACACTGATGCTGGACTGAAGCTGCTGAGAGAAAACATTCAAGCTCCTGTGTCAGAATCCTTCAGTCTAACCAGCTACACGTTTTTATATTCGGTTCAACAACAACAGCTGAGAGTTAAGCTTGAAGACAGCCGGTCTGCTTCAGAGATCAAAGAAAACCAACCAGATCTGACAAAACCTGACCTCCTCAGAACCATCTGGTTCTTCATCTGCAGTAACTTTATCACTGACCAGAGTCTACCTTCATACTATGAATGTTCCCTTGAAGTCCATAGAGGTGGGTCCACATTGATCCCTTTAATGAGCCTCAGAACTTCATCAGTCCAGCAGATGGACACATGACATTCAGGAAGAACAACACATTGGAGTTCTGATAGAAACTGGACCCAGATAAAGTGACTGTCGATTAAGAACCAGCTGGTTCTGAGAGGTTCTGTTTGATTTTTCATGGATCGATTGATCATGTCCTCGTACCAGGGCGCAGCTACTGTTGTCGGTTTCGACACACAGCTCCAGTTTGCAGTGCAGGTAGACTTCACCAGAGCTGCCAGAGAACTGGAACATGTTGAAGCAGAAGGAGTTGGAGGTTCCCTGTCCGTTTCCCTTCACCGTCACCGTGTTGTCGCCTGAGTCTGCACAGCTGCTCACAAACAGGAGAACAAAGTGTTTTCAGGAAGCGATCAGAAAACACACTGACCAGTGAACATCAGCAGCCAGCCTCACCCGCCGGAGATCAGCTTGTGACTGACGGTGGAGTTTGCCAGTTGATCTTTGGTGGCCCAGCAGGAGTCGGTCCGCAGGGCGACCAGGCCTCCCTCCAGCCCCACAGTGTCCAGCTTCACGCAGATCTTCTGGTTCAGATACACTTCAGCGTTGGGAGGCAGAGCTGTTGAGAGGCTGTCGTCTGTGTAGGCCTTCATGGTCACAGTATAGTTCCAGGCTCCAGATGTGACGTTCTGGATCACAGAGCTGCAGAGAAAACACACTCACTGTTGGAAACTGTTCACTTCACCTCCTCTCCACCAGGGGGCAGCGAGTGGAGGTGCAGTCAGGCTGCACCGGATGGAGAAAACCGATATGTTTAAAGGCATTTTGGACATGATTGGAGACATTTGCCGCCTCAACACACCTGTCTTTGATCCTAAAGGCCACAAATTCCACCTCTGGCTGAGTGTAGAGGCAGGTGAAGTTGATGTTGACCTGGTCATGGCGAGTGATGACTCCAGTGGAGGTGTTTCCGGTCTTGATGGTGTTGGTGTAGAGGACTTTGTTGCCGTCGGTCTGCACAGGTCATAGAAACAATCATTGGTACCCTGGATGTGTTTGTGTTTCCTGATCAGTGAGATTAAACTGGTTAAACTGCATTTTACAGCCAGAAGATTCATTCAGCAGAGTTAGGATCTGACTGGATTGGTCTAGAAGATTATCCTGGAACTATCCAGTGTGGAGGTTAAATGTCTTCCTGACAGATGGTGACGTCCCCCTAGATCAGACTCAGCTGGTGTTAATGGTTCTGACTGACTTTCCACTTTGTAGACTGTAAAGACCCACCCTGATGTCGGCTCCACAGGGGGTGGTTCCGTTGAAGCTGAAGGTCACCATGTGGTCCAGGTGGTCCATCTGCCCCCTGCAGCTGGGGTCGTTGAGGTGTAGCATCGAGTGATTGATGCCTTTCTCCTCCAGCAGGCAGTCGGCCAGAGTGACCGAAGCAGAGTCCTGGTTGCAGGACGTCGGTTCGCCTGGACACGGTGAGAAAAACACCACAGTTAGAGGTTTGCTGCCATCGGTCGGCCTGCTGTCGTGCTGCTGTCGTACCCAAAGAGGTGTTGTGCTTGGAGGCGAAAATGGCTCGACAGAGGCAGCGAGTTTCACCGCCCGGTGTCCTCTCGCCACAGAACTCGTGATTGCTGCAGGTTTTGTTCCGACAGAAGGCTTGAGGGGCGGCTGCAGAGGAAACACAGCTCATTTACTGTACTGTAAACACTCATCCGTTAGCTGTTAGCCGCTAACTGTAAGGATTCATGGAGTCAAGTGAAAGAAAAAACAGCCTGAACACTCTGAAATATCAAAACCTGCTGCTTCCTTTATCCTGCTAACACTCCTGTGCTTTATAAATGATCCTCCATGTCTGTGTTTCACTCAGCAGGTTCATGAATCAACTGACAATATGACAAAAAAAGAAACTACACGAGCGACACAAAGAGGACACAACAAAAGAGACACAAAATGAGACGAAGCAAAAATAAGTTAAAGGAGAGACGCAAAACAACAAAATAACAGAATGACAAAAAACGAGACAAGAGAAGACAAAAAAGAGACAAAACAACAAACAAAAATCAGTTTTACAGGAGTCACAAACACGACATCTGGTGTTTGCTCATTGTTTCTGTAACCAACTCTGAGCCTCAATATTATGGGATGGATCAAACATCCCTACACAATAATGCTGCCACCACCGTGCTTCACATCATGATGCTGCCACCACCGTGCTTCACGTCATGATGGTGCCACCACCGTGCTTCACGTCATGATGCTGCCACCACCGTGCTTCATGTCACGATGCTGCCACCACCGTGCTTCACATCATGATGATGCCACCACCGTGCTTCACGTCATGATGGTGCCACCACCATGCTTTAATCATGATGCTGCCACCACCATGCTTCACGTCATGATGATGCCACCACCGTGCTTCACATCATGATGATGCCACCACCGTGCTTCACATCATGATGCTGCCACCACCGTGCTTCATGTCACGATGCTGCCGCCACCATGCTTCATGTCACGATGCTGCCACCACCATGCTTTAATCATGATGCTGCCACCACCATGCTTCACGTCATGATGATGCCACCACCGTGCTTCACATCATGATGATGCCACCACCGTGCTTCACGTCATGATGCTGCCACCACCGTGCTTCATGTCACGATGCTGCCACCACCATGCTTTAATCATGATGCTGCCACCACCGTGCTTCACGTCATGATGATGCCACCACCGTGCTTCACATCATGATGCTGCCACCACCATGCTTCACATCATGATGCTGCCACCACCGTGCTTCACATCATGATGCTGCCACCACCGTGCTTCATGTCACGATGCTGCCGCCACCATGCTTTAATCATGATGCTGCCACCACCATGCTTCACGTCATGATGATGCCACCACCATGCTTCACGTCATGATGATGCCACCACCGTGCTTCACATCATGATGCTGCCACCACCATGCTTCACGTCATGATGCTGCCACCACCATGCTTCACGTCATGATGCTGCCACCACCATGCTTCATGTCATGATGTTGGGGGATAAAACAAAACTTTACAAACCACAGAAGGAAGATAAAACACACTGGACATTTTGGACACATTTTGAGTAATTGTTGACAGGTGTTTGACAATTTGGACAGTTTTTGAGTAGCCTTGGACTTCTGACTTGGATTGAGCTCATTTTGACTCAACTTTCATCATTTTATTCAATCTGGAACTTTTAAGTTGTTCTCCGACAACCGATGAATCGATGATTTTATTGTGTTGTTTTCTAAATGAATACAAGAAAAAATGCATCAGTGGAGCTCCAGTTTGAAACCAGCCATTACAGCTGGAGCTGCAACAATTCACTGATGACGACTAACAACTTAATCACCAGCTGTTTCCATAATCAGTAAATCGCTGAGATTCATTTCTTAATCAACAACAATCTAAATTCTCTGAGTGCAGCGTCAAAGTTGTAAACTAAACGTTTTGGGTAAAACAAGACATTTGTCATCTGGGACTTTAGAACAGTTTCCACCACTTTGGGACATGTTGCTGACGAGTTCATCCGGACGCTAACGGACAGGAAGCAGAGGTGAACTGTTTAAAGCTCCATGTTGGATCAGGTCTTACGGCAGTTAGCGCTGGACCTCCAGCTCTGCAGGGTGACGTTCCTCAGCTGGCAAGTCCTGGCGTAGGCCTCAAAGAACTGGCAGTTGCGGCCGTCCAGCGCCGGATATTTGCACAGGGTTTGGTTGCAGGCGTCGATGAAAGGCTGCGGGTCGCTGAGGCTGTGACAGGCGTCAAAGGGCGGCTGCATCAGGAGTTTACAGCTGGAAAATGGGACCGAAAACTGAACATGTGAGCTTAGCTTCATTTAATTTACTGAGTTTACCACAGAGATCAACGACTCAGGGTTGCCAAAGCTTCACTCTGCTCACCGTTCAGCCACCGTGGTGCAGTTGATGCTGCTGTCAGCTGACTGTGTGTGCTCCTTCTGACAGCTGGAGGGCGACAAACAACACAGGGTCAGGGCTGCTGAGAGGGATGGACTAGGAAGCAGGGTTAGTGGGTCAGCAGCTGTGTGGAGGTTAAAGTCAGAGTTATCAGGACCCTGAAGGTGGCTCTCTTTTGACCTGGCTAGATCACCATGGTAACTGATGCTGTGCGGGTAGATCACCATGGTAACTGATGCTGTGGAGCTAGATCTCCATGGTAACTGATGCTGTGGAGCTGACCTGGTCCAGGTTCTGTTTCCTGGGTTTGTTGGACCTGCTTCCTGGTTCAGAACTCTGCCTGCTTCCTACCTTGAGCTGCTGCCATTGAGTCTCAGCTGAGTCAGAGGAGCGCTGGAGTTTCCACACAGACCTCCGAGGGTTGTCACATTAGGTCCTGGACGGGTTCAGGACAGACAGACAGTCAGTGAGGTGACTCCACCCATGTACACATTTACATGCTTTCACTTTGCGCACCTATAATCAGGATCTGAGCCGTGTGGCCGTCGAAGAAGACGGAGGTGGTGGTGTTAGGGAGCGACGCGTTGGAGCTGCTGAGCGACAGGTTGGCCATGACTCCTCGGTGGTCTCCAGACAGCATCACACCGTGAAGCGTCTGGACCGAGCTGCTGAGGCTCAGCTCCGACCCGTTCAGCTGCATCACAGTGGAGGAAACACAGTGAAACGATGCAAACAGGCTGCGTTCAGAAACAACCGCTGCAGCGCTAAGGTTGGGAAGGTGAGTTAACTTAGAAACACCACAAGTCCTCCACTTATCAGCCAGAAAAACACCCAGAACACCCAAACAAACTATGTGTGACAAGTTCTACTGTCACTTTGGTGTCACTTTTGCTTCTTTTGTGCTGTGGTTGTCTCTTTGTGTCATTCTGAGTCCTACTGACAGAAGACATGCCTGAGTTCCCTGTCCTTCTTCATGGTCGCTGTGTTTCCATAGAGGACTTGTGATTGTGGTGGAAAACAGGCAGAAGTTTACGGGTTACAGGAAGCAGCTTACCAAAGCTCTGCTGCCTTGGTCCAGCTGAATGTTTGCGCCGTCCAGATGGAGAGTCACGCTCTCCAAAAAGCTCATGTCTGTGCGCCGCTGTTCCTGAAAACTGGCCTCCATCCGGACGTTTGGGTCTGACGACGCCGACAGCAAAGAGTAGGGGCAGCGATCCTCGATGGCCTTCAGCTGGCCGTGGATGTCGATGACGGTGTTGCCGGTCACAGTGCAGATGGTGACAGAACCACAACTGACGGAGTCAGAGAGCGACACAAAAACAATTTAGCTTTGATGGTTGTAGCAGTAGCAATATGGCTAATGTTAGCTTTGATGGTAGCAGCAGTAGCAATGTGGCTAATGTTAGCTTTGATGGTAGCAGCAGTAGCAATGTGGCTAATGTTAGCTTTGATGGTAGCAGCAGTAGCAATGTGGCTAATGTTAGCTTTGATGGTAGCAGCAGTAGCAATGTGGCTAATGTTAGCTTTGATGGTAGCAGCAGTAGCAATGTGGCTAATGTTAGTTTTCATGGTAGCAGTAGCAATGTGGCAAATGGTGGTCGCAGCAGTAGTAATGTGGCTAGCATTAGCTTTGATGGTAGCAGCAGTAGCAATATGGCTAATGTTAGCTTTGATGGTCGCAGCAGTAGTAATGTGGCTAGCATTAGCTTTGATGGTTGTAGCAGTAGCAATATGGCTAAAGTTAGCTTTGATGGTAGCAGCAGTAGCACTGGAGTGTTACAATGTGGCTAATGTTAGCTTTGATGGTAGCAGCAGTAGCAATGTGGCTAATGTTAGCTTTGATGGTAGCAGCAGTAGCAATGTGGCTAATGTTAGTTTTCATGGTCGCAGCAGTAGCAATGTGGCAAATATTAGCTTTGATGGTCGCAGCAGTAGTAATGTGGCTAGCATTAGCTTTGATGGTAGCAGCAGTAGCAATATGGCTAATGTTAGCTTTGATGGTCGCAGTAGTAGTAATGTGGCTAACATTAGCTTTGATGGTCGCAGCAGTAGTAATGTGGCTAATGTTAGCTTTGATGGTCGTAGCAGTAGAAATGTGGCTAACATTAGTTTTGATGGTCATACCAGTAATAATGTGGCTAATGCTAGCTTTGATCGTCGCAGCAGAAGCAATGTGGCTAGCGCTAGCTTTGATGTAGCAGCAAAAGGAATGTGGCTAAAGTTAGCTTCAATGTTTGCAGCAGTAGTTATGTGCTAATGCTAGCTTTAATGGTCGTAGCAGTAGTAATATGGCTAATGATAGTTTTGATGGTCGTAGCAGTAGTAATGTGGCAAAGGCTAGCTTTAATGGTAGTAGCAGTAGTAATGTGGCTAACATTAGCGTCGATGGTCGAAGCAGTAGTAATGTCGCTAATGTTAGCTTCAATGGTATTAGTAGTAGTAAAGTGGCTAATTTTAGCTTTGATGTTAGTATCAGTAATAATCTGACTAATGTTTGCTCTGATGGTCGTAGCAGTCGTAATGTGGCATTAGCATTAGCCACTACAACAGGGAAATCTTAGTGTTAGCTTGTTGTGTGGCTAAATTGACCAACACTTACATTAGCCACCACAACAGGAAAATCTTAGTGTCACCATGTTGTGTAGCTAATGTGGCTAACATTAGCTTTGATAATGTGTCCACAGGTCAGATCTCTGAGGAAACGTTTGACCAGTAAACAAGAACTAGCTGGGTTACTGTGTTTTCAGCTGCTGTTAGCATCTGTTAGCTTCTGTCCTGCTCTCTGTGCTCCATTTACTCCATTTTAGCACAGCTGAACTCACAATAAAGCTGCTTTCCTTCACAATCCAAACTTCCCTGAGCATAGCAAGTTTAAATTCTGTTTTCTGTGTCGATATTTTATATTTTTATATTTCATACTTACATCCCTTTGCCAAGACAAATCTGTGAGGCATTACACCCAGTGGCCACGATGCTTAGATTCTGATTACATTTGTGAGTGATGCAGGTGTTTGGTTCAGAGCTCACCACGTCACCAGGTCCAAACACAGCACCTGAAGGAAGCATTGGTTATTTCAAAAAGTCAACGTTTAAATAGGACAGTTATTCAGAGATTTACCGACCTCCATGTCTGCATTTGGCGATGTCTATATTTTTAGAATTAGTCCTTAAGAGGTTTAGAGAGTCAACGATGGTGCCCTCCACTGTTGCATTCATTGTCTAAACAGCAACAAACACATGAAACTAAATTCACACATTCAGATGAAACAGGAAGCTACTGTTCTGCCCTCAGACTAAACGTATCATGTTGCTGCGTTAAACTGCAGAGAACTGCTTAGATTAGCATTAGCATTAGCACTGAGTTCATCACACACAGAAACGATTGACTCACGATTGCGTCATCCATTCTGTTGAAACCCTCCATCCATTTTTCCTCTTCATAGCCTCTGAACGACATATAAAACTCTACATACTGAAGAGAAAGACATCCAGTTACCAGAAAGCTCACATCATTGTAACAACTGTTTATTTTGTCAAACTCACCTCAGAATCGATAAAGTAACAGCTGAACGTCACACTGCAGGGATAACCAAAGTCATCGTCCGGCGGACTATATCCGAACACCACATAATCCGCTCTGGGCCCGAAGATACAGTCGCCGACGGCTGCAGGGTCATACATGCCGTCGAAACAGATCACAACTTTGCTGTCTGTAAATTTCACCTGTAACATCGGAGACACAACAAGTGAGACAGCAGCTTGTCGACGACATGGTTTCCTTCTAAAGTTGAAAGCGTTTTATTTTGGAGGGTCAGGTTGACAGAATAATGTTGCGAATTGCTTCAACTAACTCAGCTAATTGCAACTTTTTAGGACTCCATTGTATTATTGTATTGTTTTTTTAACTTTATAATACTGTATTTTACTTTACCTGTACTTTACAATACTGTATTTTTATTGTTTTTGTACTTCTTAACACTCTATTTTATTGTGCTTGTACTTTATAATACTGTATTTTATAGTATTTCTACTTTGTAATACTCTATTTTATTAGGGCCCGAGCAGGAAATGCATGGATCCTATTGTAATTGCTTGGTTTCTTTCTTTCTTTCTCGCCCAGACAGTAGTAGTAATGTGGCTAATGTTAGCTTTCATGTTATCAGCAGTAATAATGTGCCTAACGTTAGCTTCAATGGCATTAGCAATAGTAATGTGGCTAATGTTAGCTTTGATGGTATTAGCAGTACTAATGTGGCTAGCATTAGGTTTGATGTTATTAGCAGTAGTAATGTGGCTAACGTTAGCTTCGATGGTATTAGCAGCAGTAATGTGGCTAACGGTAGCCTCAATGGTATTAGCAGTATTAATGTGCCTAACGTTAGCTTCAGTGGTATTAGCAATAGTAATGTGGCTAATGTTAGCTTCAATTTTATTAGTAGTAGTTACGTGGCTAATGTTAGCTTTAGTGTTATTAATATTAATAATCTAGCTAATGTTAGCTTTGATGGTGTTAGCAGGAGCAATGTGGCTAATGTTAGCTTCAATTAGCAACTTGATTTTTTTTCAACATTAAAACTTGTGTTTGTAATGATGGTAATTAATTGCAAACATTCTTTTAAAATCATGAGTCAGAGAAATAATTGTCATGACTACTTGTGTTCATGCTAACAGTCATTAAGTGAATACAAATACATTCATCTAAAGAAGCTAGCTCCTCCGACTCAGTGTAGTTTTTCAGTTGAACATTACAAGTTGTTGTGACTCAAAGACATTGTGAAGCTTCGGGCTTCCTCCGACTCACATGGGCCTCATTGTACGTCACTGCGAAGTACTGAATGGGACAAGAGCTGATGTTGATCTTCTGATCACTCTCGATGTTTACTGTGAAAGCTTCAGAAGCTACAAACATGGAGACACACGAGACATTTCACTTCTTTCATGAATTCTTTGACCAACAGGAAAATGAGGCCACAGTCTGCAGACTATCAGCCTCTGAAAGCTTCCTTCATGTGTGTTCATGTCACTCACCTGTCACCAGGGCAGTGGTGGACAGGAGGAGCAGGAGGCGGAGCATGATGGAGGCGGCCAATCAGGCGAGGGCAAGCTGGAAGACAAACTGGTCCTGAACGTGACAGCAGCTGTGAGGCATCAGTTTCAGTGTGAACATTAATGAGCAGGATGTATTTAAAGATTACAAAATGACAGCAAAAGCACAGAATCACTGAAAAAAGGAGCAAAACGACCATAAATAGATTAAAAATGACAACAGAGAGATAAAAATACCACAAAAGACACAAAACTACTTGATAATACTCTATTTTACTGTATTAGTATTTCATAATACTTATATTTTATTGTATTTGTACTTCATAATACTCTATTATAGTGTATTAGTACTTAATAATACTCTGTTTTACTGAAATATGATTTTATAATACTCTGTTTTTTTGTATTAGTACTTTATGTTACTCTATTTTACTGAAAAAGTACTTTATAGTCATATTTTTTGTTGAATTAGTACTTTATAATACTTATATTTTATTGTATTAGTACTTTATAATACTCTGTATTATTGTATTAGTACTTATATAATACTCTGTTTTGTTGTATTAGTACTTTATAATAGTCTGTTTTGTTGTATTAGTAATTTATAATAGTCTATTTTGTTGTATTAGTACTTTATAATAGTCTATATTGTTGTATTAGTACTTCTACCTGTAGTTCTTTTCAATAATTTACTGCTGTTCCATCGGATTTGTTAAATGAGAGACTAGAACAAGTTAAATCCAGACACTAACGATTCTTTTAGACGCTGACTGGAAACAAAAAGCAGGAATGTCCACATCAAAAACTTCTATTTTGAAATTCCTCCTTCTACTTGTCTGCTTACATCTCTCTGGTCTCTTATTTTGTCAGATCAGTTACCTACTGTTAGTATTTGGCTGCTTGTATTGTTCTTCCCTCTTGTCTCACCTTCTGCAGCAGTGATGGAGGATGATTCTAAGGCCGTCCCACAGACTGGTCTCCCTGACGAGGGCTTCGCCACCGCCGCCTTTAAGAGCCTCCTGCTGCCGGCCCCGCCCAGGAAGACTGCAGGTGGATGATGGTTGGTGTCGCCTCGGGGCTCTGGGCTGTGATGAGCAAGGAGCAGGGAGCTGTCAGAGTGCTGAACAAGTGCCATCATCGACAGCATCAAACAGTCTTTAAAATCACCAACAAGTACATGAATGCCTTCCGGCCTCCTCAGGTCCTGCAATCTGGGCCTTGTAGTGGAAATGATTTTATACCAAGAACAGTGTCAGAGCATCTGGTTCTTTATCTGCAGTAACTTTATCACTGATCAGAGTCCACCTTCATACTGTGAATGTCTCCTTGAAGTCCATAGAGGGGGGTCCACATTGATCCTTTAATGAGCCTCAGAACTTCATCAGTCCAGCAGACAGACACATGACATTTAGGAAGAACAACATACTGGAGTTCTGCTAGAACCTGAACCCAGATCACTACAAGGAGGGAAAGGACCCCATGAAGACACAACATTACCCCAAAAAGATTAAAAAATCACAACAAAAACACACAGAACCACAAAAAACAACTCTGAGCATGAATATTATGGGATGTATCACAGTTTTAACAGTAAAATAGGAGCAATTTAATATCTGACAGAGAATCATAGAAACAATCATTGGTACCCTGCTGCGAGAAAGCATCCCCACACCATGATGCTGCCACCACCATGCTTCACGTCATGATGCTGCCACCACCGTGCTTCACGTCATGATGCTGCCACCACCATGCTTCACGTCATGATGCTGCCACCACCATACTTCACATCATGATGCTTCCACCACCGTGCTTCACATCATGATGCTGCCACCACCATGTTTCACATCATGATGCTGCCACCACCATGTTTCACATCATGATGCTGCCACCACCATGCTTCACATCATGATGCTGCCACCACCATGTTTCACATCATGATGCTGCCACCACCATGCTCCACAGTGGGGATGATTGTGTTTGTGATGATGTTTCGTGTCTGTCAATCATAGTTTCTAGTCTGATGGACAAAAAGCTCCATTTTAGTCTCATTAGACATTTTTTTTTTCTCGATCATTCACCTGAGAAAACTTTAAAAAGTGCATTCTGGGTAAACTTTAAGACTCATATCTGCATGTGGACAAGTTCTAGACAATGAAAAGTTCATTTTAAGGATCATCTATAGACAAGATTTTTTTTATATTTAATACATTCAAACTAAGGCACTGATTGATTTTCTATAGGTTTTAGTTATTTCTTCAGGCGACAGTGAGACACTTTGTTCATATGTTCAGGTATGTCACTGAGCTGCATATTATTTTTCTGTCAATCCCCCTTAGGCTGAAAGCTAATCATAACTCCTAGAACTGACATTCTTCATCATCAGCCCTGAGGACCACGTAGATTTTCCTGATCAGCTGCCACATTTTTGCTGTTTCACAACAGCAGCGGTTGTTGCCACGATCAGAGTTCATGGGGTTTGTTTGTCACATCGGGGAACCAGTTTAGTTCAGACACAGACACCGAACAGGAAGAAGGAATGTTTGAATAAACTCTGCTCATTCTTTGAACTGAATTAAACATCAGGCGCCATTTTCTTTTTGTGTGTTTTTGGAGTCGGCAGTTCCATTATTCTGGACCAATCAAATCCCATCTGACCATAACAGATCAGAACTTTTTTTTAGCAAATAGACACTTGTTGTTTGTCTTACTTCTGTCGTTTCGTGTCTTGTTTGTGTAATGTTGTGTCTCTTTTGACTGATTTTGTGTGTTCTGTCTAGTTTAGGTCTCACTCGTGTCGTTAGTCTTATTTTGTCAGTTTGTGTTTTGCAAAGTTTTGTCTCCTTTCGGTTGTTTTGACACTCGTTTGTGCCGTTTTGTGTCTCATTTTAGTCTTGTGTCGTGTTGGATGTCTCTTCTGTTGTCATTTTGTGGGTGACTTTTGTTGTTGTGTTGCTTTTGTGGTCTCACTTGTGTTGTTTGTCTTATTTGTGTCATTTTGTGTTTCGCTGGTTTTCGTCTGTTTGCGTCTGGTTTCGGTCGCTCTGTGTCTTATTTTGTTATTTTCTGTCTTGTTTGTTTGATTCTGTGGCATTTGTCTCATTTTCTTGTCATTTTGTGTCTTGTTTTTGTTGTTCTGTAACTCATTTTGTTGTTTGTCATTTTCGTTGTTGTGTCGCTTGTGTAGTTTGTTTTATTTTGACATTTTGTATGTTGTCTCCTTCCTGTCGTTCGGAGTTTCATGTATGTTGTTTCGTCCCATGTTGGAATTGAAACCTGATGTGAAGCATGGTGGTGGCATCATGATGTGGGGATGCTTTCTAGCAGCAGGGTACCAATGATTCTTTCTATGACACTGTGAAAAAAACATTAAATTGACCCCATTTACTGTTAAAACTGTGATGCTTCACGTCATGATGCTGCCACCACCATGCTTCACATCATGATGTCATCACTATACTTCACATCATGATGTCATCACTATACTTCACATCATGATGTCATCACTATACTTCACATCATGATGCTGCCACCACCATGCTCCACATCATCATGCTGCCACCACCGCGCTTCACATCATGATGCCGCCACCATGCTTCACATCATGATGCCACCACCATGCTCCACATCATGATGCTGCCACCACCATGCTCCACATCATGATTCTGCCACCACCATGCTTCACATCATGATCCTGCCACCACCATGCTTCACATGATGATGCCACCACCATGCTCCACATCATGATGCTGCCTCCACCATGCTTCACATCATGATCCTGCCACCACCATGCTTCACATGATGATGCCACCACCATGCTCCACATCATGATGCTGCCACCACCATGTTTCACATCATGATGCTGCCACCACCATGCTCCACAGTGGGGATGATTGTGTTTGTGATGATGTTTCGTGTCTGTCAATCATAGTTTCTAGTCTGATGGACAAAAAGCTCCATTTTAGTCTCATTAGACATTTTTTTTTTCTCGATCATTCACCTGAGAAAACTTTAAAAAGTGCATTCTGGGTAAACTTTAAGACTCATATCTGCATGTGGACAAGTTCTCGACAATGAAAGGTTCATTTTAAGGATCATCTATAGACAAGATTTTTTTTATATTTAATACATTCAAACTAAGGCACTGATTGATTTTTTATAGGTTCTAGTTATTTCTTCAGGCGACAGTGAGACACTTTGTTCATATGTTCAGGTATGTCACTGAGCTGCATATTATTTTTCTGTCAATCCCCCTTAGGCTGAAAGCTAATCATAACTCCTAGAACTGACATTCATCATCAGCCCTGAGGACCACGTAGATTTTCCTGATCAGCTGCCACATTTTTGCTGTTTCACAACAGCAGCGGTTGTTGCCACGATCAGAGTTCATGGGGTTTGTTTGTCACATCGGGGAACCAGTTTAGTTCAGACACAGACACCGAACAGGAAGAAGGAATGTTTGAATAAACTCTGCTCATTCTTTGAACTGAATTAAACATCAGGCGCCATTTTCTTTTTGTGTGTTTTTGGAGTCGGCAGTTCCATTATTCTGGACCAATCAAATCCCATCTGACCATAACAGATCAGAACTTTTTTTTAGCAAATAGACACTTGTTGTTTGTCTTACTTCTGTCGTTTCGTGTCTTGTTTGTGTAATGTTGTGTCTCTTTTGACTGATTTTGTGTGTTCTGTCTAGTTTAGGTCTCACTCGTGTCGTTAGTCTTATTTTGTCAGTTTGTGTTTTGCAAAGTTTTGTCTCCTTTCGGTTGTTTTGACACTCGTTTGTGCCGTTTTGTGTCTCATTTTAGTCTTGTGTCGTGTTGGATGTCTCTTCTGTTGTCATTTTGTGGGTGACTTTTGTTGTTGTGTTGCTTTTGTGGTCTCACTTGTGTTGTTTGTCTTATTTGTGTCATTTTGTGTTTCGCTGGTTTTCGTCTGTTTGCGTCTGGTTTCGGTCGCTCTGTGTCTTATTTTGTTATTTTCTGTCTTGTTTGTTTGATTCTGTGGCATTTGTCTCATTTTCTTGTCATTTTGTGTCTTGTTTTTGTTGTTCTGTAACTCATTTTGTTGTTTGTCATTTTCGTTGTTGTGTCGCTTGTGTAGTTTGTTTTATTTTGACATTTTGTATGTTGTCTCCTTCCTGTCGTTCGGAGTTTCATGTATGTTGTTTCGTCCCATGTTGGAATTGAAACCTGATGTGAAGCATGGTGGTGGCATCATGATGTGGGGATGCTTTCTAGCAGCAGGGTACCAATGATTCTTTCTATGACACTGTGAAAAAAACATTAAATTGACCCCATTTACTGTTAAAACTGTGATGCTTCACGTCATGATGCTGCCACCACCATGCTTCACATCATGATGTCATCACTATACTTCACATCATGATGTCATCACTATACTTCACATCATGATGTCATCACTATACTTCACATCATGATGCTGCCACCACCATGCTCCACATCATCATGCTGCCACCACCGCGCTTCACATCATGATGCCGCCACCATGCTTCACATCATGATGCCACCACCATGCTCCACATCATGATGCTGCCACCACCATGCTCCACATCATGATTCTGCCACCACCATGCTTCACATCATGATCCTGCCACCACCATGCTTCACATGATGATGCCACCACCATGCTCCACATCATGATGCTGCCTCCACCATGCTTCACATCATGATGCTGCCACCACCATGCTTCACATCATGATCCTGCCACCACCATGCTTCACATGATGATGCCACCACCATGCTTCACATCATGATGCTGCCTCCACCATGCTTCACATCATGATCCTGCCACCACCATGCTTCACATGATGATGCCACCACCATGCTTCACATCATGATGCTGCCACCACCGTGCTTCACAGTAGGGAAGGTGTGTTTGTGATGATGTTTCGTGTCTGTCAATCATAGTGTCTGGTCTGATGGACAAAAAGCTCCATCTTAGTCTCATTAGACAAAAAAAAACTTTTTATTTTTTCCGATCATTCACCTGAGAAAACTTTAAAAAGTGCACTCTGGATAAACTCTAAGACTCATGTCTGCATGTGGACAAGTTCTAGACAATGAAAGGATCATTTTAAGGATCATCTATAGACAGGATTTTTTTATATATATTTAATACATTCATACTAAGGCACTGATTGATTTTCTATAGGTTCTAGTTTTTTCTTCAGGCGACAGTGAGACACTTTGTTCATATGTTCAGGTATGTCACTGAGCTGCATATTATTTTCTGTCAATCCCCCCTTAGGCTGAAAGCTAAACATAACTCCTAGAACTGACATTCATCATCAGCCCTGAGAACCACGTAGATTTTCCTGATCAGCTGCCACATTTTTGCTGTTTCACAACAGCAGCGGTTGTTGCCACGATCAGAGTTCATGGGGTTTGTTTGTCACATAGCGGAGCCACTGGAAGGCTCAGATCAGAAGACACTCTGATCATGATGTGAAGCATGGTGGTGACATCATGATGTGAAGCACGGTGGTGGCAGCATCATGACGTGAAGCACGGTGGTGGCACCGTCATGACGTGAAGCACGGTGGTGGCACCGTCATGACGTGAAGCACGGTGGTGGCAGCATCATGACGTGAAGCATGGTGGTGGCACCGTCATGACGTGAAGCACGGTGGTGGCAGCATCATGACGTGAAGCATGGTGGTGGCACCGTCATGACGTGAAGCATGGTGGTGGCAGCATCATGATGTGAAGCATAGTGATGACATCACGGTGTGAAGCATGGTGGTGGCAGCATCATGATGTGAAGCATAGTGATGACATCATGGTGTGAAGCATGGTGGTGGCAGCATCATGTTGTGAAGCATGGTGGTGGCAGCATCATGATGTGAAGCATGGTGGAGGCAGCATCATGATGTGAAGCATGGTGGAGGCAGCATCATGATGTGAAGCACGGTGGTGGCAGCATCATGTTGTGAAGCATGGTGGAGGCAGCATCATGTTGTGAAGCATGGTGGTGGCAGCATCATGATGTGAAGCACGGTGGAGGCAGCATCATGATGTGAAGCATGGTGGAGGCAGCATCATGATGTGAAGCATGGTGGAGGCAACATCATGATGTGAAGCATGGTGGTGGCAGCATCATGTTGTGAAGCATGGTGGTGGCAGCATCATGTTGTGAAGCATGGTGGAGGAAGCATCATGATGTAAAGCATGGTGGTGGCAGCATCATGTTGTGAAGCACGGTGGTGGCAGCATCATGATGTGAAGGACGGTGGAGGCAGCATCATGATGTGAAGCACGGTGGAGGCAACATCATGTTGTGAAGCATGGTGGTGGCAGCATCATGATGTGAAGCACGGTGGTGGCACCGTCATGACGTGAAGCACGGTGGTGGCAGCATCATGTTGTGAAGCATGGTGGTGGCACCATCATGTTGTGAAGCACGGTGGTGGCAGCATCATGACGTAAAGCATGGTGGTGGCAGCATCATGATGTGAAGCATGGTGGAGGCAGCATCATGATGTGAAGCACGGTGGTGTCAGCATCATGATGTGAAGCATGGTGGAGGCAGCATCATGTTGTGAAGCATGGTGGTGGCAGCATCATGATGTGAAGCACGGTGGAGGCAGCATCATCATGTGAAGCATGGTGGTGGCAGCATCATGATGTGAAGCACGGTGGTGGCAGCATCATGTTGTGAAGCATGGTGGTTGGCAGCATCATGATGTGAAGCACGAAGGAGGCAGCATCATGATGTGAAGCATGGTGGTGGCAGCATCATGATGTGAATCATGGTGGTGGCAGCATCATGTTGTGAAGCATGGTGGTGGCAGAATCATGTTGTGAAGCACGGTGGTGGCAGCATCATGATGTGAAGTATGGTGGTGGCAGCATCATGATGTGAAGCACGGTGGTGGCAGCATCATGTTGTGAAGCATGGTGGTGGCAGCATCATGATGTGAAGCACGGTGGAGGCAGCATCATGTTGTGAAGCATGGTGGTGGCAGCATCATGTTGTGAAGCATGGTGGTGGCAGCATCATGATGTGAAGCACGGTGGAGGCAGCATCATCATGTGAAGCATGGTGGTGGCAGCATCATGATGTGAAGCACGGTGGAGGCAAAATCATGTTGTGAAGCACGGTGGTGGCAGCATCATGATGTGAAGCATGGTGGTGGCAGCATCATGATATGAAGCATGGTGGTGGCAGCATCATGTTGTGAAGCATGGTGGAGGCAGCATCATGATATGAAGCACGGTGGAGGCAGCATCATGATATGAAGCACGGTGGTGGCAGCATCATGTTGTGAAGCATGGTGGTGGCAGCATCATGATGTGAAGCACGGTGGAGGCAGCATCATGATATGAAGCACGGTGGTGGCAGCATCATGATGTGAAGCATGGTGGTGGCAGCATCATGTTGTGAAGCATGGTGGTGGCAGCATCATGATGTGAAGCATGGAGGTGGCGGCATCATGTTATGAAGCATGGTGGTGGCAGCATCATGATGTGAAGCATGGTGGTGGCAGCATCATGTTGTGAAGCATGGTGGTGGCAGCATCATGATGTGAAGCATGGAGGTGGCGGCATCATGTTGTGAAGCATGGTGGTGGCAGCATCATGATGTAAAGCATGGAGGTGGCGGCATCATGTTATGAAGCATGGTGGTGGCAGCATCATGATGTGAAGCATGGAGGTGGCGGCATCATGTTATGAAGCACGGTTGTGGCAGCATCATGGTGTGGGGATGCTTTCTAGCAGCAGGGTACCAATGATTGTTTCTATGATTCTCTGTCAGACATTAAATTGCTCCTATTTCACTGTTAAAACTGTGATACATCCCATAATATTCATGTTCAGAGTTGTTTTTTGTGGTTCTGTGTGTTTTTGTTGTGATTTTTTAATCTTTTTGGGGTAATGTTGTGTCTTCATGTGGTCCTTTCCCTTCTTGTAGTGATCTGGGTTCAGGTTCTAGCAGAACTCCAGTGTTGTTCTTCCTAAATGTCATGTGTCTGTCTGCTGGACTGATGAGGTTCTGAGGCTCGTTAAAGGATCAATGTGGACCCCCCTCTATGGACTTCAAGGAGACATTCATAGTCTGAAGGTGGACTCTGGTTCTGGTTTGCTTTTCTTACGGCTGTCTCAGCTCATGATTCAGTTTTTAAGAGTGAATCAAGTCTGTAATATGAAATGTTGTTTTAACCCAGCCACCATCTATTCATGTGGCCGTTTGTTTTTAATGTCTGCATCCAGAACCAACAGTTAATCCCAGAAGATAAGGAGATGCTCTGAGGGAGGAATGTGGTCCAGCAGGGAGGGAAGCAGGTGACTGACTCCACTGTGATACATCCCATAATACTGATGCTCACAGATGGTTACAGAGAAGACCACCAGTGACCAGGTCTAGTGTTCAGAAAGTGACTCCTGGATGGATGTAAAACTGATCTGGTTTGTTTTCTGCATGTTTTGTTGTTTCTGTGTTTTCTCTTTAACTCTAGAAACAACTGAACCTCCACAGACGTGACGTTCGGATGCTCCTCGTGTTTCTGATGCACGTTTCTCTGAGTGGGTTGTGGAATGTGTAATTATCATTTACGCTTCTGGAAAATGTTCTCTGACTACTGCAGTCGTTCAACCCTCGAGGTGTTTCTGTGATTTTCTCACACGATGTTCAGAATATTCAAACACATCAGAGCTGTGAGACCAGTTCTACAGCCCAACGCTGGAACCAGCTGAAAGCACGAAACTCAATCAGCATGTTTTGACGTAACAAACCTCCCACCCCCTCCATCACTGCGTCCAGGTACTTCCATCAGGCAGACGTTACAAAGTCCCACTGGCCCACAGAAGCATCTAGAAAGCATCCTTTATTCCCACTGCAGTGACCACCCTGAACAACATGAAATGAGACACTGAACAGTCCGTGTGTTTTCTTTCGTCGGCTGCTGTTTCTTTCTAACATTCCCCTGAGACGTCTGGACTCCGTGAGCTTGTGTCTTACGTGTGTTTTGATATGTGTTGTATTTTATCATTGGAGGCTTGTCAAAGGAGTATTTCTGTCACTGTTTGGGGCAGACAATAAAGTTTATCCGTCGATCCATCTAAAGAGAAAACCTTCAACTCAAGCCACCCATACATAAAGAAGAGAAGATCAACAATAAATGAAGCCGCAGTCTGGAAAAAAAGAAGGTAGATGAAAATAAAACATAAAATTCAACCTAATGGAGTTTAATATATTGATACTGCCACTGCCATGCTTCAGATCATGATGCTGCCACCACCATGCAATTATAAAAAATAAATATAATAAAAATAGATAATATTTTTTTACCAGGTTAAATAAATATCCTACATTTCATATCAATTCAGATTTAGAATAGAACAGAAATTCTCTATTGATCTGTCTGTTACAGCAGAAAGAGTAAAGCTACCAACACCATAAATACAGATAAACAAGCTATCTACAGATGTTCAACTTGCAGTTCACTGCTCATGTTCGTCACCGTATGTGACCAAAAGAACTGGTTCTAAAGAGGCAAGTCGACTCAGAAATGACCGCAGACACTCAACGTTGCTTGTAAATAAACGAAAACAATCTGCTCTTTTCCAGATTTGGTTGATTGTACATGAATCCAAGAAGCATTCAGACAAACAAACTCAGACAGAGGTGCAAAATATAAATAAAATAAACAAACATTCCTCAGCTTCAGCAGCTCGTCGCTAGTTTAGCCCACTCTAACTGTCCGACACTACGGGGTTTTAAAATTTATTTAATTTATTTCGTTTCCTTTGATTTGTGTCACTCGAACTGACAGAAGGTGTTTGTGGACGTTCAGGTGAGTTGAAACGCTGCCACCTGCTGGCGGCTGCCTGGAACTGCTGACACTCTGTGATCCAGTGTTGTGTCTGGGACCAGATGAGGCCTCTAAAGGCATCAGAAATGTGTCATTATAAAAGCTTCTCTCCACTGATGCCGGACATATTTAATGTTTAGATGTCTACATTGTGTTTGTTCCTGTCAAAACTGAACAGCCAGATGTCTGAATGGAGTCTGGCTCAGTCCTCTGCATTTATTGGAGAATGAAGGGCTCAGAACTGAAGCAGAACGAGTCAAATCATCTAATCCACAGTGTTCACAGCATCTAGAAACAAGGGCAGCAGCAAGACTGACGACTAACCTAAGAGGTCTGATCGTCACGTCGATGGTTTTTATTGATTCATCACACTGTAGATGGTGTCTCATGTTGTAAAGTCCACATGTTTTAAAGGTGGAACACAATGAATACTGAAGACGGACTTCACAGGGTGAGGGTTGGATTAGGGTGAGGGTTATGGGTTTGCGTTAAAATTTATTGTAGCACTGGTTTACTGGACAGATGTGAGTGGTTTGTGAGGGAGGGAGAATGATGGGAGTGGTTTTCAAGGGTTGGGGCTCCAGGCAGAGTGAGGACAGAGAGGAGAGCGATCTCGGACCACCACACCAGGGATGGATGCCCCTGTTCAGTCATGAGTAGACGTCATTAAGGCCTCCCGGCGTAGTGGTCCCGAGTCTGTGGATCCAGATTTTCTCCGCTCTCCTTCTTTGGTTGTGGAAATCAGGGTGTGTAGACTGTAATACGGAGAAATCCTGTTTGGCCCTAAGGTGAAGTCCTGTGATGCGGTGTGAGTATGTGGAGATGAATGGTATAAGTTGCTTTGATGGGGAGGGGGTGGTTTCTGTGCTGTATGTGTGTATTTGTGGGTTTTTCTAGGCCGCCTCTTGGTGTTGAGGGGTGGGGTTTGGGATGAAGAGTGTGGCTCAGGTGAGGGTTTGGGTTTTGGGGGTGGTTAAGGTTAAAGGTTGTGTTTTCCAAGGTCGTATTATTTGTTTCAGCCAAACGAGGGGTCATATATCATCCTTTATATTGGAGTATATAATTAAAATTAACTTCTTTTTTTATTCTTTAGAAAAGTACTATTCTTAGGCAGATTAATTTCAAGGGAGAAGTGAAGGTTAGGGTTAGGGAATTAGAATTGGGAGAGTGATAGAGATGGAGTTGGTTAAATAGGGTTAAGAGTTAAGGTTAGGGTTAGGCTTAAAAAGCTGGTTAGGGTTAGAAAAAAGGGTGGCAGGCTTAAAGGTGGATAATGTTAAGGTTAGGGTTAAAGAAATTGCTTAGGGTTAGGATCAGAAGAGAGGTTAGGCTTTAAAAATAAAAAATTAAGGTTAGGTTTAGGGTCAGGGTTGGGTTAGGGTCAGGATAAGAAAAGAGGGTAGCGTTTAAATTGGGAAATGGTTAAGATTAGGGTTAGTGGTTATGATTATTCCTCAATAGGTCGAAATAAGTAATTAGCCATTAAATAAGTAGCAATAAAGGATTTGAATTTCCGATGTACATCGGGATTTTAAAATTCAGATCCTGATCGACGGCCAGTCCGCCTCAGATACAACTGTCCATTTGTGGGTTTGAATCCCCGAATCTTTACGTCATTTTTTTAAGGTCCAAGACTTGTTTTTAGTTATTAATTTTGTGATTATCGAATCACCGAGTAATCCAAACTAGATGATTAAAATCCTTCCAGTTTGGATTCCCCTGTCATTACCTCGGGTTTTAAGATTCGAAAACAAGTTTTAGGCTTTAAGATTAAGCTTGTTTTGAATCCCTGAGTATTTTACCTCAGGATGTTTAAGGTTCCAAGCTTGTTTCTTAAAGTTAAATTAGGGTGTGTTATTTAAATCCCAGAGTTGCTACATCGGGTTTTTAAGATTTAAAAAGGTACACATCCCAGTTTTTGAGGAACCTTTATCTAGGATTTGAATGACGAAGGCCCTATCTCAGGATAGTAGGATTTGTACATTTCTTGAATCTCTGAGTATTATATCGGGTTTTTAAGATTCAGAAAGCATATTCAAACATCTGTCCACCAGTCTGGGTTTTGAATCTCTAAGTTGTTAACTTAGACTATTTAAGATTCAAATATTGTTTATGTTGTTTGAATCACCGAATTCCTATATCGGGTTTTTAAGATTCAAAAAACATTTAAAAATTTGTTCCCCAGTCTGGTCTTTTGAATCCCTAAGTTGTTAACCTAGGCTATTTAAGATTCAAAATTTGTTTATGTTTTGTTTTATGTTTGTATTTTGAATCTCCGAATTCCTATATCGGGTTTTTTAGATTAAAAAAATAATTATGGTTTATTTCCCACTCTGGGTTTTGAATCCCTAAGTTGTTAACTTAGACTATTTAAGATTCAAGTATTGTTTATGTTATTTTGGATCTCTGAATTCCTACATCGGGCTTTTAAGAGTCGAGACAGTCTTTGTTTAAGTTTTAGAACAATCTTTATTTAGGATTTAAATCACTAAGTTGTTACCTCAGGATATTCAAATTCTATTTTTTGGTTTTGAAATTAATTATATTTGTGATCGGGATCACCAACTTCTTAAGTCGGGTTTTAAGATCCAGATTTTATTTTTGTCCTTTAAAAATTGGAGCCTGTCCAGGCTTTGAACCCCTGAGTCATTATCTGAGAGTTTTAAGATTCCATTTTTTTTTCCTCCCATGAGTAAAACGTGTGTTTGATTTTCTCCGTTCAGGATTTGTATAATCAAGTTACCGTATTGAGAACATTTGGGATTAAGTTTAGGGTAGGGAATAATATTAAGGGTAAGTTTTATCAAAATGTATTTATTTGTTTATTTTTAATAATTATATCTTTTTATTATATTTTAAAGTTTTATTTATTTTAGAGTTGTTTAGTTTTCAAATTAATTATAATTTGAAAACTAACTTTTTTTTAAGTTAAAATATGTTCTAGGTAATTTTTGAAAATTTAAAAGTGTAATTATTTTTTAAGATTTAAGGCAATTTTCAAAAAGCATTTTACTAAGAGCTAAATTTTAGGACACATCTTCAGTTGTGGACCATAGGCTCATTGAGTGTTTCGGCCATTTATCACAAGACACCCTCACCCAAGGAAGGCCCCGCCCGGGATTGATCATGTCCCGGGTGTGTCCCATAGCCAGTTCAGATTTTTAAGCTTATGTTATTTTAAAGATTGGAGCCGTCATTTATTTTGTGTTTTTTTTAATTATTTTTTTTTTAAAATTATGGTTTAAGTATTTATTTTAGTTATTTCATCAATTTTTAATCAGCTTTTTATTTTTTAAGGTTTGTCCAAAATTCCTTTTACAGGTATATTGGAAAGTAGTGTCAGGTTTTAAAGAAGAAAGACGTGTTGTTTTAATCTACGTCCCGGTGCACCCTCGGCCTGGTCCTTAAGCGGACCAAGGGGCGAGTTCGATGTCTTGTTGCACCCTCGGCATGGTTGCTGATGTTTAGCCATGGGGTGGAGATAAAAAATGTGTTTCCTAGGTCCCGTTGCATCCTTGGCATGGTTACCTAAGCTGAACCATGGGACGGAGAATTTGAAGGAGCCCAATTGGTTTTTAAACGTATGTAGTACAGTACGTGCTGTTGTGTGAGTGAGGCTGTTTAGAAGACCTGTTTGCATAGAAGACCGGGCAACGTTTAAGGTTCTGATGCCCTGAACCACCACACCCTGCGTGTAGTCGGAACCCAGGGGGGGCACATACTTACTGCCAAACCAGGTTAACAGGTCGTTTGTTGACACCGTTAGGTTACCCCGACCTGCCCAGAGAGGCTTGAAGAGTCCGGTCTTCCTGGGCCCCGTGCTTCTATGTTAAGAGGGAGTGAGGGAGAGAGAACCCAGAGAGCACCCTTTTTCGCCCACAACGAGCTGCTGCTGCCTTCCAGGCGTCCACCAGGTCCCCCTATCCTCTATCCCGAGTACCTCCCAACCAGAAACAGAACCAGCCGCAGCGAGCTGCTGCCTTCCAGAATTCTCCAGGCACCCATTCTAACCAGTCTAAGGGTAGTGGGAGAGGGAAAGCAAGGAGGGCACTCTTTTACGGCCGCAGCGAGCTGCTGCCTTCCAGGTACTCCCCAGGCCCCCCCATCTCCCATCCCAAGTTCCCCCAACCAGAACTGGGACCAGTCGCAGCGAGCTGCTGCCTTCCCAGATCAGGCAGGGTAGAAGGGACACTGGATAGACAGCGGCAAGCCCGTTTTCCAGCACCCTCCAGGTACTCATTCTAATCTCTATTGTAAGAGCATTCTCCGTGCCCCCTACACCGCACGACCCCAGGAAAATACTGGTCCTATATACGTTTTTTAGTGGAGAAATACTTACCAATGGAGCCAGGATCTGGATCATGAACCAGGTTTGGGTTTCACACGGAGCTGAGGTTCCTGTAGTCTAAGCTTCATATCTTCATATCTATGAGAAAAAAAAAGTCATTAACAAGTGGATTTAACAGCAGCTTCATAGTTAGTCAATTAGTTAACAGTAAAGCCAGAATAAAACCTGTCAAAGCCAGTTATATATATGTACAGGGTTTCCCCCAGAAAGCTTGCCAAAGCCGGTGGTAGAGAAGCCCACTGGTGGCCCACCGTGTTTTTGTTTAAAAAAAAAAAAGACAGTTAAAAGTTGACAAGAATTTTGAAATTATGACTAGTATGTGTTATTATAAGCCATTTATTAACAATACTTAAACGTAGTGTCTTACAAAAAGGCACAATCTTGAAATATGGTTTTAACAATCACAAAAAATACAATTACAATACATAATATCAATTGTTTTCACTTAAGTTAAATCCTAGTGAATATTAAAACAAGCCGTTGCTGGTCACATTTAAAAGTAAAATAAATTCACAGAAATAAAAAAGTGCAAACATGGCCAAGGGGTAAAACCAGGGAACTCAGTGGCTGAACAGGTCTGCTGTGCTGTGTGACCTCTACTACTTATTGCTGCACATGGTTCAGGTTGGATCAGTGCAAGCAATCCATCTGGCCTTACCATACTGGGTCTTGTAGAGCCATCTGCTAAATTTAGGGTCAGCTAACCATTTTGGAATAAATCCGCGAGTTGGATGTTTACCATCGCAGCTCGCAGAAGGCTGCTCCGACGATGTGCTAACATCCGTGCTAACTGCACTGGCTCTGACTCATCATGGAGCCGTGGCTTTGGTCGGCTCGCCGGGGATGAACTCCCCTTGGCCTGGAGGTGAACGAGCGGCTCATCGTCTCCTCTAGTGCACCTACGACTTCGGAAAAAGTTCACATATCGACCATAAAATGTCGCCATTGCGCTTTCAACCGTATCACCAGATGTGGTTTATACCATCTTTGCTATCAATGTTTTGGTGCATAAAAAAACTATTTAAAATAAGTAAACAAGCTTGACAGGGGGCAGGGCAAGCCTGGCAGTCTGCCAGGCTTATAAAGCACTGGGGGAAACCCTGTATATCTATATCGATCGATCTATCAATCCATCTATCTATTGGAAAATGCTGCTCTAATTCTCTGTGCTGCCCAGTGTTCTAGTAGCTACTAAAAGGGGAAAACCCTCTTGAAACAAACATCACTTTTAACTCGTTGTCTGGCCTTGATCTTTGGCAAACACTCAAACA
Source organism: Dascyllus trimaculatus (assembly GCA_024666655.1). Classification (NCBI taxonomy): domain Eukaryota; kingdom Metazoa; phylum Chordata; class Actinopteri; family Pomacentridae; genus Dascyllus; species Dascyllus trimaculatus. The sequence continues at coordinate 878,435 of CM045467.1, read as the reverse complement.
TTTTTGTGTTTTGTCATTGGAGTTGATTTTAACTGATCCATCTATGGATCATAATGTGGTTCTGTATGTTTTTGCATGTTCTTTGGGGTTTTCCAAAAGGAAATGTAAGTTACAGCAACATATGTGTATGTAAAATTCCTCTTGGAGATACAGGAAGAACTATGCAACAGTCGTTTTTGGAGGTACAGGAAGAACTGTGCAACAGTCCTTTTTATGGAAGTACAGGAAGAATAGTGCAACAGTCCTTTTTGGAGGTACAGGAAGAACTGTGCAACAGTCCTTTTCATGGAAGTACAGGAAGAACTATGCAACAGTCATTTTTATGGAGGTACAGGAAGAACTATGCAACAGTCCTTTTCATGGAGGTACAGGAAGAACTATGCAACAGTCGTTTTTGGAGGTACAGGAAGAACTATGCAACAGTCCTTTTCATGGAAGTACAGGAAGAACTATGCAACAGTCATTTTTATGGAGGTACAGGAAGTACTATGCAACACTACTTTTCATGGAGGTACAGGAAGAACTATGCAACAGTCCTTTTTATGGAGGTACAGGAAGAACTGTGCAACAGTCTTTTCTTGGAGGTACAGGAAGAATTGTGCAACAGTCCTGTCTACTGCAATGCCTTTTATTCTTGCCTCTATAATGAAACACTGTATATATATATCTATCTATCTATCTATCTATCTATCTATCTATCTATCTATCTATCTATCTATCTATCTATCTATCTATCTATCTATCTATCTATCTACACACACACAAATATATATAATAGCTTTGATCTGGAAAATGCTGCTGTAATTCTATACTATTAATTCCATGTGCTGCCCAATGTTCTAGTAGCTGCTAAAAGGGGAAAACCCTCTTGAAACAAACATCACTTTTAACCCGATGTCTGGCCTCGATCTTTGGCAAACACTCAAACATTTTTGTGTTTTGTCATTGGAGTTGATTTTAACTGATCCACCAATGGATCATAATGTGGTTCTGTATGTTTTTGCATGTGTTTCGGGGTTTTCCAAGAGGAAATGTAAGTTACAGCTACATATATGTATGTACAATTCCTCTTGGAGGTACAGGAAGAACTATGCAACAGTCGTGTTTGGAGGTACAGGAAGAACTATGCAACAATACTTTTTATGGAGGTACAGGAAGAACTGTGCAACAATCTTTTTTGGAGGTACAGGAAGAACTATGCAACAATACTTTTTATGGAGGTACAGGAAGAACTGTGCAACAACCTTTTTTGGAGGTACAGGAAGAACTGTGCAACAATCTTTTTTTGGAGGTACAGGAAGAACTGTGCAACAGTCCTCTTTTGGAGGTACAGGAAAAACTATGTAACAGTCCTTTTTGCAGAGGTACAGGAATAACTATGCAACAGTCCTTTTTATGGAGGTACAGGAATAACTATGCAACATTACTTTTTATGGAGGTACAGGAAGAACTGTGCAACAATCTTTTTTGGAGGTACAGGACGAACTATGCAACAGTCCTTTTCATGGAGGTACAGGAAGAACTATGCAATAGTCGTTTTTGGAGGGACAGAAAGAACTGTGCGACAGTCGTTTTTTTGGAGGTACAGGAAGAACTGTGCAATAGTCCTTTTTATGGAGGTACAGGGAGAACTATGCAACAGTCGTTTTTTGGGGTACAGGAAGAACTGTGCAACAGTCCTTTTGATGGAGGTACAGGAAGAACTATGCAACAGTCGTTTTTGGAGGTACAGGAAGAACTATGCAACATTACTTTTTATGGAGGTACAGGAAGAACTGTGCAACAATCTTTTTTGGAGGCACAGGAAGAACTGTGCAACAGTCCTCTTTTGGAGGTACAGGAAGAACTATGTAACAGTCCTTTTTATGGAGGTACAGGAAGAACTATGCAACAGTCCATTTTATGGAGGTACAGGAAGAACTGTGCAACATTCCTTTCTTGGAGGTACAGGAAGAATTGTGCAACAGTCCTGTCTACTGCAATGCCTTTTATTCTTGCCTTTATAATGAAACAATGTATATATATATATATCCATCTTTCGGTCTTTCTGTCTGTCTGTCTGTCTATCTATCTATCTATCTATCTATCTATCTATCTATCTGTCTGTCTATCTGTCTGTCTGTCTGTCTATCTTTCTATCTACACACACACACACACACACACACACACACACACACACACACACACACACACACACACACATATATATATATGCAACAGTCATTTTTGGAGGTACAGGAAGAACTATGCAATAGTCCTTTTTATGGAGGTACAGGAAGAACTATGCAACAGTCGTTTTTATGGAGGTACAGGAAGAACTGTGCAACAGTCCTTTCTTGGAGGTACAGGAAGAATTGTGCAACAGTCCTGTCTCCTGCAATGCCTTTTATTCTTGCCTCTATAATGAAACACTGTATCTATCTATCTATCTATCTATCTATCTATCTATCTATCTACACACTCACACACACACACAAATATATATAATAGCTTTG
>CM045467.1:842594-875840 GCA_024666655.1 Dascyllus trimaculatus | reverse complement strand
ATTAATTCCATGTGCTGCCCAATGTTCTAGTAGCTGCTAAAAGGGGAAAACCCTCTTGAAACAAACATCACTTTTAACCCGATGTCTGGCCTCGATCTTTGGCAAACACTCAAACATTTTTGTGTTTTGTCATTGGAGTTGATTTTAACTGATCCACCAATGGATCATAATGTGGTTCTGTATGTTTTTGCATGTGTTTCGGGGTTTTCCAAGAGGAAATGTAAGTTACAGCTACATATATGTATGTACAATTCCTCTTGGAGGTACAGGAAGAACTATGCAACAGTCGTGTTTGGAGGTACAGGAAGAACTATGCAACAATACTTTTTATGGAGGTACAGGAAGAACTGTGCAACAATCTTTTTTGGAGGTACAGGAAGAACTATGCAACAATACTTTTTATGGAGGTACAGGAAGAACTGTGCAACAACCTTTTTTGGAGGTACAAGAAGAACTGTGCAACAATCTTTTTTGGAGGTACAGGAAGAACTGTGCAACAGTCCTCTTTTGGAGGTACAGGAAGAACTATGCAACAGTCCTTTTTATGGAGGTACAGGAAGAACTGTGCAACAATCTTTTTTTGGAGGTACAGGAAGAACTGTGCAACAGTCCTCTTTTGGAGGTACAGGAAAAACTATGTAACAGTCCTTTTTGCAGAGGTACAGGAATAACTATGCAACAGTCCTTTTTATGGAGGTACAGGAATAACTATGCAACATTACTTTTTATGGAGGTACAGGAAGAACTGTGCAACAATCTTTTTTGGAGGTACAGGACGAACTATGCAACAGTCCTTTTCATGGAGGTACAGGAAGAACTATGCAATAGTCGTTTTTGGAGGGACAGAAAGAACTGTGCGACAGTCGTTTTTTTGGAGGTACAGGAAGAACTGTGCAATAGTCCTTTTTATGGAGGTACAGGGAGAACTATGCAACAGTCGTTTTTTGGGGTACAGGAAGAACTGTGCAACAGTCCTTTTGATGGAGGTACAGGAAGAACTATGCAACAGTCGTTTTTGGAGGTACAGGAAGAACTATGCAACATTACTTTTTATGGAGGTACAGGAAGAACTGTGCAACAATCTTTTTTGGATGCACAGGAAGAACTGTGCAACAATCTTTTTTGGAGGTACAGGAAGAACTGTGCAACAGTCCTCTTTTGGAGGTACAGGAAGAACTATGTAACAGTCCTTTTTATGGAGGTACAGGAAGAACTATGCAACAGTCCGTTTTATGGAGGTACAGGAAGAACTGTGCAACATTCCTTTCTTGGAGGTACAGGAAGAATTGTGCAACAGTCCTGTCTACTGCAATGCCTTTTATTCTTGCCTTTATAATGAAACAATGTATATATATATATATATATCCATCTTTCGGTCTTTCTGTCTGTCTGTCTGTCTGTCTGTCTGTCTATCTATCTATCTATCTATCTGTCTGTCTATCTGTCTGTCTGTCTGTCTATCTTTCTATCTACACACACACACACATATATACATATGTGTGTGTGTCAAAGCTATATATATATATATATATATATATATATATATAGCTTTGATCTGGAAAATGCTGCTGTAATTCTATACTATTAATTCTATGTGCTGCCCAGTGTTCTAGTAGCTGCTAAACAGGGAAAACCCTCTTGAAACAAACATCACTTTTAACCCGATGTCTGGCCTCAATCTTTGTCAAACACTCAAACATTTTTGTGTTTTGTCATTGGAGTTGATTTTAACTGATCCACCAATGGATCATAATGTGGTTCTGTATGTTTTTGCATGTGTTTCGGGGTTTTCCAAGAGGAAATGTAAGTTACAGCTACATATATGTATGTACAATTCCTCTTGGAGGTACAGGAAGAACTATGCAACAGTCGTGTTTGGAGGTACAGGAAGAACTATGCAACAATACTTTTTATGGAGGTACAGGAAGAACTGTGCAACAATCTTTTTTGGAGGTACAGGAAGAACTATGCAACAATACTTTTTATGGAGGTACAGGAAGAACTGTGCAACAACCTTTTTTGGAGGTACAAGGAAGAACTGTGCAACAATCTTTTTTGGAGGTACAGGAAGAACTGTGCAACAGTCCTCTTTTGGAGGTACAGGAAGAACTATGCAACAGTCCTTTTTATGGAGGTACAGGAAGAACTGTGCAACAATCTTTTTTTGGAGGTACAGGAAGAACTGTGCAACAGTCCTCTTTTGGAGGTACAGGAAAAACTATGTAACAGTCCTTTTTGCAGAGGTACAGGAATAACTATGCAACAGTCCTTTTTATGGAGGTACAGGAATAACTATGCAACATTACTTTTTATGGAGGTACAGGAAGAACTGTGCAACAATCTTTTTGGAGGTACAGGAAGAACTATGCAACAGTCCTTTTCATGGAGGTACAGGAAGAACTATGCAATTGTCGTTATTGGAGGGACAGAAAGAACTGTGCGACAGTCGTTTTTTTGGAGGTACAGGAAGAACTGTGCAATAGTCCTTTTCATGGAGGTACAGGGAGAACTATGCAACAGTCGTTTTTTGGGGTACAGGAAGAACTGTGCAACAGTCCTTTTGATGGAGGTACAGGAAGAACTATGCAACAGTCGTTTTTGGAGGTACAGGAAGAACTATGCAACATTACTTTTTATGGAGGTACAGGAAGAACTGTGCAACAATCTTTTTTGGAGGCACAGGAAGAACTGTGCAACAATCTTTTTTGGAGGTACAGGAAGAACTGTGCAACAGTCCTCTTTTGGAGGTACAGGAAGAACTATGTAACAGTCCTTTTTATGGAGGTACAGGAAGAACTATGCAACAGTCCGTTTTATGGAGGTACAGGAAGAACTGTGCAACATTCCTTTCTTGGAGGTACAGGAAGAATTGTGCAACAGTCCTGTCTACTGCAATGCCTTTTATTCTTGCCTCTATAATGAAACACTGTATCTATCTATCTATCTATCTATCTATCTATCTATCTATCTATCTATCTATCTATCTATCTATCTATCTATCTATCTATCTATCTATCTGTCTGTCTATCTGTCTGTCTGTCTGTCTGTCTGTCTGTCTGTCTGTCTATCTATCTATCTACACACACACACACACACACACACATATGTATATATATATATATATATATATATATATATATATATAGCTTTGATCTGGAAAATGCTGCTGTAATTCTATACTATTAATTCTATGTGCTGCCCAGTGTTCTAGTAGCTGCTAAACAGGGAAAACCCTCTTGAAACAAACATCACTTTTAACCCGTTGTCTGGCCTCGATCTTTGTCAAACACTCAAACATTTTTGTGTTTTGTCATTGGAGTTGATTTTAACTGATCCATCTATGGATGATAATGTGGTTCTGTATGTTTTTGCATTTTCTTCGGGGTTTTCCAAAAGGAAATGTAAGTTACAGCAACATATGTGTATGTAAAATTCCTCTTGGAGGTACAGAAGGAACTATGCAACAGTCCCCTTTTGGAGGTACAGGAAGAACTATGCAACACTACTTTTATGGAGGTACAGGAAGAACTGTGCAACAGTCCTTTTTATGGAGGTACAGGAAGAGCTGTGCAACATTCCTTTCTTGGAGGTACAGGAAGTATTGTGCAACAGTCCTGTCTACTGCAATGCCATTTATTCTTGCCTTTATAATGAAACAATGTATATATATATATATATATATATATATATATCCATCTTTCTGTCTGTCTGTCTGTCTGTCTGTCTGTCTGTCTGTCTGTCTATCTGTCTGTCTGTCTGTCTATCTTTCTATCTACACACACACACACACACACACACACACATATATATATATATATATATATATATGCAACAGTCATTTTTGGAGGTACAGGAAGAACTATGCAATAGTCCTTTTTATGGAGGTACAGGAAGAACTATGCAACAGTCGTTTTTATGGAGGTACAGGAAGAACTGTGCAACAGTCCTTTCTTGGAGGTACAGGAAGAATTGTGCAACAGTCCTGTCTACTGCAATGCCTTTTATTCGTGCCTCTATAATGAAACACTGTATCTATCTATCTATCTATCTATCTATCTATCTATCTATCTATCTATCTATCTATCTATCTATCTATCTATCTATCTATCTATCTATCTATCTACACACTCACACACACACACAAATATATATAATAGCTTTGATCTGGAAAATGCTGCTGTAATTCTATACTATTAATTCCATGTGCTGCCCAATGTTCTAGTAGCTGCTAAAAGGGGAAAACCCTCTTGAAACAAACATCACTTTTAACCCGATGTCTGGCCTCGATCTTTGGCAAACACTCAAACATTTTTGTGTTTTGTCATTGGAGTTGATTTTAACTGATCCACCAATGGATCATAATATGGTTCTGTATGTTTTTGCATGTGTTTCGGGGTTTTCCAAGAGGAAATGTAAGTTACAGCTACATATATGTATGTACAATTCCTCTTGGAGGTACAGGAAGAACTATGCAACAGTCGTGTTTGGAGGTACAGGAAGAACTATGCAACAATACTTTTATGGAGGTACAAGAAGAACGATGCAACAATCTTTTATAGAGGTACAGGAAGAATTGTGCAACAGTCCTGTTTAATGCAATGCCTTTTATTCTTGCCTATATAATGAAATACTGTCTATCTATATATCCATCTGTCTGTCTGTCTGTCTGTCTGTCTGTCTGTCTGTCTATCTATCTATCTATCTATCTATCTATCTATCTATCTATCTATGTATCTATCTATCTATCTATCTATCTATCTATCTATCTATCTATCTATCTATCTATCTATCTATACACACACACACACACACACACACACACACACACACACACACACACATATATATAATAGATTTGAACTGGAAAATGCTGCTGTAATTCTATACTATTAATTCCATGTGCTGCCCAGTGTTCTAGTAGCTGCTAAAAGGGGAAAACCCTCTTGAAACAAACATCACTTTTAACCCGATGTCTGGCCTCAATCTTCAGCAAACATTCAAACATTTTTGTGTTTTGTCATTGGAGTTGATTTTAACTGATCTACCTATGGATCACAAAGGAAGAACTCAACAGGCCTGTCTGCTGCAGTATATTTTTCTTCCATCTTCGATTTTCCGCTGCAGCCACTATGGGACCCTGAGCAAGGCCCTTAAACCCCCACTGCTCCCTGGGTGCCGTACCATGATAGCCTATTGGTTGGGTCCAAATGCAGAGAGGAATTTCCCCAAAAGGATTAATAAAGGAAAAAAATAGAATTAAATATTATAAATCATTATTCCTGCCTATATAATTATATATATATGGCAAGCCGTTTAGGAAATTATATATGAAATTAAACTCAAAATTTATATAATGAAAGTCTGAATATATTGAATGAAATTCGGAATATATGGAATGAAACTCGGAATATAATACACTATATTACCAAAAGTATTTGCTCACCTGTCTTGACTCACATATGAACTTAAGTCCATCCCATTCCTAACCCATAGGGTTCAATATGATGTCAATCCACCTTTTGCAGCTATTACAGCTTCAACTCTTCTGGGAAGGCTGTCCACAAGGTTGAGGAGTGTGTTCATGGGAATATTTGACCATCTTCCAGAAGCACATTGGTGAGGTCACACACTGATGTTGGACCAGAAGGCCTGGCTCTCAGTCTCCACTCTAATCCATTCCAAAGGTGTTCTATCGGGTTCAGGTCAGGACTCTGAGCAGGCCAGTCCAGTTCCTCCACACCAGACTCTGTCATCCATGTCTGTATGGACCTTGCTTTGTGCTCTGGTGCACAGTCATGTTGGAAGGGGAAGGGGCTCCAAACTGTTCCCACAAGGTCGGGAGCATAGAATTGTCCAAAATGTTTTGGTATCCTGAAGCATTCAAAGTTCCTTTCACTGGAACTAAGGGGCCAAGCCCGACTCCTGAAAAACAACCCCACACCATAATTCCTCCTCCACCAAATTTCACATTTGGCACAATGCAGTCCCAAATGTACCGTTGTCCTGGCAACCTCCAAACCCAGACTGGTCCATCAGATTGCCAGATGGAAAAGCGTGATTGGTCCCTCCAGAGAACACGTCTCCACTGCTCTATAGTCCAGTGGCGGCTGCTTTACACCACTGCATCCGGCGCTTGGCATTGCACTTGGTGATGTACAGCTTGGATGCAGCTGCTCTGCCATGGAAACCCATTAATGAAGCTCTCTGTACTGTACTTGGGCTAATCTGAAGGCCACATGAAGTCTGGAGCTCTGCAGCAACTGACTGTGCAGGAAGTCGGTGACCTCTTTGCACTATGATCCTCAGCATCCGCTGACCCCTCTTCGTCAGTGGCCGAACACTTGGTGGCCGAGTTGCTGTTGTTCCCAAACTCTTCCATTTTCTTATAATAAAGCTGACAGTTGACTGTGGAATATTTAGGAGGAAATTTCACCACTGGATTTGTTGCTCAGGTTTCATCCTATGACAGTTCCACGCTGGAATTCACTGAGCTCCTGAGAGCGACCCATTCTTTTACAAATGTTTGTCAAAACAGTCTGCATGTCTAGGGGCTTGATTTTATACACCTGTGGCCAGGCCAAGTGATTAGGACACCTGATTCTGATCATTTGGATGGGTGAACAAATACTTTTGGTAATATAGTGAAACTTGGAATACATGGAATGAAACTCATAATATATATAATGAAAGTCACCATCATGTTTTTTTTTTACTTTACTTTCACTCCTACAGCTGCGAGAAGTGCCAAGATGAGTGAAGCTGTGCAATCTTCAGGAATGAACACCTTACTGACATGCCAGTGTTGTAGATCTCGGCGTGCAGACATACAACACATCGAGATGTGCTGAGATCGGCTTGTTGTGCCAGGTTATATCTGCACGCCGACATCGGCGCGTTGTACAAAGTTAGATCTGCTCACAGGAAATGGCGAGATCGGCGTGCAGCACAGACAAAACTCGGCACAACGCACCAATCTCAGCATACAGACATTTACTCAGCACAACACCGGCGTGTTAACACCTGTCACATTAATAAATACAACCTTCAACCTTCTTCACTGCACTGAAGAAGAGATCCGTTTACTATTTAATCGTGGATCCAAGGCAGTGCAGTGCAGATGCAACGTACACTACAAACTATTAATATTGTTTGGAGCATGACATGAAAAAAGTTCCACTTCAACAAACTATTAATATATTTCAGCCGATGCCATTTGTATACCAAGCAAACTCAGTGCTGACAACACAATTAAACATGGTGGATTGTGAAGATTGACTTCAGCTTTCATTCCATATATTTGGAGTTTCATTCCATAATAATATATATTAATATAATTTCCTAAACGGCTTGCCATATATATATATATATATATATTAGTGCTGTCAAAAATATCGCGTTATTAACGCGTTAACGCAAATAAATTTTAACGGCGTCAATTTTTTTATCACAAGATTAACGTGGGCGGGGGCATGGTTGGCGAGGTCGAGGGCGAGGTGTTCGCCGTCGGAGTCAGACAGGATCTCCTGCTGGTGGTACAGCAGCAATATTCTCGCTCGCCTTTCTGTCGGCTCCTTTTCCACGTCCTGAACCGTGTGCTGCTGATGCAGATGCTCCATCAGGTGACGGCGGCCTGAGGTGCAGCATGGTGATTGACAAGACCAGAGTCATCTGTGTGTTGTCAGAGTGAACTGAGTTCTCATCGTAGCACATCTAGTCTGTGATACCACTTGATGACCAAACACAGCTGACGCGAATTCTCCGCCTCCTCCTCATATAAAATGATAATTCAAGGGACATTTAGAATAGATAAAAAATGTGCGACTAATTTGCGATTAATCGCGAGTTAACTATGACATTCATGCGATTAATCACGATTAAAAATTTTAATCGATTGACAGCACTAATATATATATATTTTGATTTTGAAAATGCTGCTTTCCTTCTGTGTCCTGTCCAGTGTTTTTGTAGCTGTGAAAAGGGGAAATCCCTCCTTAAAACATTACAAGAGACAGTTAAGTTGAGATTCTATTCATGTTACTGTTTCGCTATGAAGATGCCAGAGTTCTAAATCCGAACCCGTTCAGAATATTTGATTTGCAGTAGTTTTTCTTGTTGCTATAAATTAATTTCTTTGTAATCTGATGATGTTTAAAAATACAGATCTGGTTAAAAAGAGAGGGATATGATCAATGACTCATTGTTCTGCTTATGCAGGTTGGCTTTTTGATACCTGTTGATTTAAGAAAAGACTGTGACCACGTGGAGGAACAGAGGAATCAGTTACCCATCAGCAGTCCGTCCTCCAGCTTCTTCACCAGGACGTCCAGATAAGCATAAAAACAACACTGAGACACTGCAGTGACAGAACAATGATACTACCTGGGTAGATGGATAATCTTATTTCATTTGGTTTGTTATTTCCTCAGAGATCTGAATTTCTTTTCTTTATTTTTATTTCTTTATTTTGGGTATTAATTCTCCTCAACCCAAGACAGCAAGAGGAGCAGAAAACCTGAATTTCCTGAACTTAAAGGTACAAAGATACAAAATGTGCACTAACAGAAAGGAATGGTGAAACGTTCACATGATGTGTTGAATAAAGCCGGCAGTTCAATTTCATGTGTTCAAATTAGTCAGGAGTCTGATATCTTTATTTCACTGCTTTCCTCCTCGAAAAGACCCTTCGTGGGCACTAGTCCTACTTTGCTCCTGTGTGTCAAGATAGAAGTGTTTACACCAAGACTAGTCCAGAACCAGTCCATGTCTAAGTCTTGAACCTGTCCATAACCACTCCAAACCCAAGACTAAATCTAAAACCAGTTCAAGATTAAGTAAAAAACTAGTCCATAAATAGTCCAAAAGTTGCCCAGAACCAGTCCATGATGAGTCTACTACTGTTCCATAACCAGCCCAGGACTAAGTCCTAACCCAGGTCCAGAGGACACCTGGAGCCGCTCTGATGTCAGAAACCCTCATTAGGTGAATCTGTGTTTTGGATTTCAGATGTTTTTTCTTTTTCAGCATCTCTTGAAACAATGAAAGAAAAAGTTCTGGCTTGTTGCTAGGAGCAGCTGCCTCTCTCAGCGTGTGCTCTGATTGGCCCGAGGTGGTGGTAGACGAGCCAATCAGAGGCCAGTGCGTCCGTCATGAGAATCCATAATCTGTTTTTTTATTCCACTGCCAGGATTCATGATCAGCAGCAGGAGGATCCACATTTCATCCACCAAGGCCGTTTCACAGTAAAAGCGTTTGTTGGTGGAAACGTTTTCGGAATCATTTCCATAATTAGAAGGAAAATAAAAACATGTCAGACGGCAGGGCTGCAGCTGTCATGGCGGCTGTCAAGTCCAATATAAAACACACACAACTTCCGGCTTCAGTTCGGTTTGTTGATTCTTTACAAAATAAAAGTCTGCAAGAAAAATGTCTTTCGTTTGCTAAATGAAGATTTTCAATTTATATATTATTATATATTTTACATTAAGCCTGAACATTATTATTTATTTTACAGATGTACTGTAATTTACCTTTAAGGAAGCTCTTCTACCAAAATGGTCTTAATGACATTTTTTTTAAATTTAAAAATGTCTCCAATTGGACTTTTATTTTGAAATCGGCGGAGAGAACGCGGCGGAAGCACGTCGTGTCGCGCCGCGTTGGCTTGACGTGCCGCTGCGCTGATGGCGGCGGGGCTGGCGGAGGGTCGCACCGAGGAGGGAGCGCGAGGAGGCGGGGGACCGGAGAGAGGAGGCCCCGGCGGTACCGAGCACCGACACACCGGCAGTAAACACACCGACGACGGAGCGCAGAGGCCCGCGGAGCGACACGGAGGAGGACGGACGGATGGATGGAGCGGTACGGTTGTTTTTGTTTATTCGCTACCGGGGGGTTTACCGTTAACGGGGCTGGAGGCTCCGTCTGCAGGCGGAATACAAATAATACACAACAACAGCACAAATAACACAACCGGACAGATTATGAACACACTAGTGTCTCTGTGTGCGCGCTCATTGACCGTCATGTTTACCGAGCTGCGTCCCGGTGTGTGTGTGTGTGTGTGTGTGTGTGTGTGTGTGTGTGTGTGCAGCACTGCAGCATGCAGCCAGAACCTGGCCCGGTAAGAAACTCTTCCCGGTTCCGGTGAGCCCGGTTGAACTCTGCAGCAGTGCGTGTGTGTACCTGTGCGCGCAACGGTGTGGGGACTGCTGCGAGCTGTAACGTCCACACGGTGAGGACAGTCCTGCAAAGTGAGGACATGTTGGCTTCGGCCCCCACCGTGAGCCACAGCTCTGACAGGTTACAGTTGGCAAAGACGCCGATCTCGTGGGGCCCCATAGAGTGGTGAGAAGGGGCCTCTCTTAGGGTGTTTTTAGAGCACCAACACCTATCTATCCATCGATCACTCCATAGACTGATCCAAACAAGTCATTTTTCAACAAAAAGTCAAATATGCCACGAGGGATTGGGGCCAAACAATGGACTTTTTAACTGATTGGTGTTTTGGCCATTTGCTTCCCCTGCTGTCACGTAGATATTGCAAATTTGAGCATTTCTTCTAATAAATAGCATTATCAATCAACAATCAATTAATTTTAATGCAAAATAAGCACACTGGACATTTATGTTGTGCTGATATCAGTACACAATATGGGCAACGATATATGCTGCATTTTACGTGTATAACGTGCACTCGTCAGAAATCATGAATATGAGTAATATTTTATCATATTGCCTCTTTACTAGCTAAACACTCACTGTGTTTTCTCCTTGTCAGCTTGGAACTGACCCCTCCTGGTGGTGCAGCCAGGTACTACAGCTCATCTACAATATTTGAAATGTGTATTCACCAGTAAAACAGTGTCAGATTGGAACTTGGTATCTGAAAATATTAGATGTTAAATAACTTGAATCATATTAGGGGTCTTAAAAACTTGATCAGGACGTCCACAAAGCAAGACGTAAACAAAAGTTTCACAAAGAAATGTGCCAAAAATAATGGCAGAAATAAAATTATTTTTAGATAACAGCAACAGTGCATGTCCCGACAAGGCTGATGCACACAAATACACACATGAACTCTCAGTTAAAGTAGAATAAGCCAAGATTGTATCCTAAATGCTTTCTGAAACACTTATTTAATGGAAATTCTAAGGTAGCAAATGGATAACTTTTGGCGTAAGAAGTGTTTTCAGGAGCCACAAGGACAGAAGATATCATAAGGCTCTCCCGGCTAACGCCAACACTTCATGGTGGTTTTGGATGTTCTGGCGGGGCATCTTCCAGAAGAGTGCTCGTGTTTTCTCTTCAGGTGTTGAAACTTTGCACAGTGAACAAATCACCTGTTTGTTCTGTGATCACTGGCTCTTTGGACTCTGCTGCTGCCGCCGTTTTCAAAGCCTGTTGCAACAGTTACGCAGAGACACGGAGGAAAAACGTTAGTCAAAGAAATACTGACGTCAAAGCTGCTGTGGCATCTCAGTGAGACGTCTCAGCTGACAGTGGTGATCTGAGATTCTGGGGACGAAGATGCTCGAGTGGGACCCCTGAAGTGGCTCGAAGGGGACCCACTTAGAGGGGCTTGTGTGGCGGTCGTGGTGCACTTCATGCTTTTATAGGAGCTGTAAGGGGGCCTGTATTAGATTTTGGCATTTGGCTGATTTTTAAATTTCAAACAAGACAATTAGCAGATTGGAAAGGCTGCAGTTTTGGATATAAAGCTTGGTAAATTATTTTCCTCTTCCTTTAGGTGTCACTGAATAATCATTTAATTTGGTTTATCAGCTGACTTCACATGCACACGAATAATGGTGACTCCGAAAGGTTTTCAACTGTTCACACAAAGATCCTACTATTTTCTTAATTTTTCACTACCCGACCTATATTTATCTAACTTAATATAGTTACAGCCTTTGTGATAGCTGTTCTATCTCTTGGGCCGTTGAAAAATGTAATAAATACATGTTTAAAGCAAATTATATCTTTAAGTTCTAATCTTTGCTTGACAATATAGAGCTCTCTGCTGTCGCCAATATGCTGCTCAAGGGGAATCTTTGGATTTGTTCTTGATCGTTAATAATAATAAAGTCAGTATTTAACTTAGTAATGTAAGTTTGTATTATAATGTTGTTGAATCTTAACCTTAATATTTAAATGCTTCATGTAAACTAGTCTATCAACAAATATGGCAGAGTCTTAATATTTAACTTAGTCATATCAGCTTCTCTTTAGTAGAATGTTGTCGTGTTTTAATCTTAATATTTACCTCTTAAGGTAAATACAATTAAAAACAACACTATAGGTTCTTGTGCTTGGTGTTTAAACTTGTCAAGTAAATTCTTAACACCAGTTGTATTTATCTACTGGAAAGCATTTTGGCTCAACAGCTGTTTTTTTTAAAGCTATCACACAATGATTATTGTAATAAAGGTTTAAAGGTCTGCTAGAAAAGTCGCAATGAGGTATTTTCCACAAATCATTCAGTCCTTGTTGGGCAATTTGTTAAAATTCGGCCACAGTTCGTCAATAATCGACCAATTACAGCTTCAACCGATATTCAGCAGTTTTCTGATTATGAGTATTGTAATTTATTTTCACTGATTCCAAGTACAGTAAATTAATTTTAAAATACTTTGTCTGTGATGCGACCGTCTCTGTCTGTAGTCTCTCTATGGTCTCCAACATGCCACTAATAGTAGCCAATCAGCACTGAAGAATGAATGTTATAAAGTTCTCTGTTAATGAAAACATGTCAAAATAAATTAACAAGCACGTGACAATTAAAACAATTAAGACTGTGTTGGAATTTGTGCTATTCTAAATTTTGGCACCAATGTATATCAACACTCTCCTTGATTGCTGGTAATCGGTAACATATTGGTTGACGTCTAGTCTCCAGGACTGTTTTTAAAAAGTCTGGAGGCGTCAGATCAGAGTTTCCTAATTTATTTATTTGCAGCAGCTACAGTATAAATACTGACCACCAAATACTGATGATTTAATAAATCATCAGTATTTGCTAAATTCAAAGCACTTTCAGTAGCTTTGAATTTAGTTTTATGTGTTGGCTGTTTACTCAATTGAATTGTCAAGGAATCACACCATTGAATTAGTCAAATAAAATGACAAAAATCAGCCCCGAAAAAACAAACAGCGATGGACTCCAGTCGCCGAGGGTCACGACGTTCATCCAGTCACCCAAACCTGATTTATACCTGCAAAATGTGCCAATATGAGTGGCCCCTTTTCAGCAGGGATGCTAAACATTGACCTTCTTTACCTCTGCTGATTGTAATCTTCTGAGCTTTGGTTTCAGTTTTAAGGTTTCGAAATTGATTAGTAGATCACAAGTACTTATGAAACAATCCATACAAACTTCAGCTCAAAGCTAAAAAATAACTTGATGAGCGCTTCAACCAATGCTTGTTGATTTATCTATTGATTTTATAAAAGAAGAATAACGGACTTATCCTGTATTGTTGAGCTGATAACAAGGATTATTTTTATTGGTGATCATTTTCTTGAGTAGCTGTTGGGTGTTTAAAACGTCAGAAAATGGTGAAAAGTGTTAAGCAGTGATTCAAAGTCAAAGATGATTTTTGTTTATAAAATAATTTAAATTGATTTAATAGTGGACAACTAATTGAATTATATTTGCAGTGTCGTTATGAATGACAAAACATGTTTGGTCACTGTTCAGTCATTTCAACATTTGTCTTTTATTTGGGTTAAAATTATCTGTGATAACTCAGTTCCTGTTCAGCCCAGTGAATAAGTTCTCATTTACTTTACTTTTAATTTTTTGCCATCTTTGCGACCATAACCAAAAATTAGAAACCAAACCAGCATACAAAGCAATTCCAAAAATGAAAAATTAAAATATGGACAATTACAGTTGTGGCCTCTTTTTTGTTTGTTTATTTCTTAAATATATAAATTAAGATTTTTTGTAAAATAACAAGGATTTTTTTTTTTTTACCATTTTACCATCTTTGTTATACATACATTTTTTTAAGTGACAGTAAATATAAAATATATGCATAATAATGTTATTTTTTGCTGATTTAAATACCATATAATGTAAACTGCCAAACAAAAACAAAATACTTCTTATGAAATACAGATTTCTGATGTGGATTATTTACAGTTTGGGCCTGTCTTTTTTTATGGTTAACATGTAAATTAACTTTTTGTCTGTGTTTGTAAAAGTTGATCAAACCTGATAAAAATCTGTAAAATAACAGTAATTAGATTTAAAAATTATAGTTAAATAATGTTGATAAAGTTTATTTTTTACAGTGTGCGTCCTCCCTGAACTCTCCACCTGCCCCCATTAGTGCATCATGTCAGCAGTGGTCCTTTCATGTATAGAAGCACCAACTTGTGTGTGACATGGACAGAGTGGCAGCTTTGTGTCAGTTGTGGTTTGAGTCGGTGCAGTGATGAATATCAAGCAGGCCTGCGGTACTGCAGCTGTGTGACGTGCTGTCGTGCTGTTTATCAATAAACTATTGTGTTTTTTCTCTCCAGTTTAGGACCTCCTATTGGCCAGCATCCCGTCTTGCCCCACCAGCCGCTGCTACAGCTGCAGGGATTAGTTGTGTTTGTTAGCTGCAGTGAAACTAGCTCTAGGGGTGCTATCCTGCAGCCGCGCATGAATGAAACCAACACTCCCTTTGGATTCACTCTTTCCTCCCATGCTTGGTGATGAGCTCAGCGGCTTGTTGTCAGAAAAGCGACACTGAAAGTTGCAGGCTAGCAGCTGCTACACAGCCGTTTCACCTGCACTGAAAATGTAGATTAGCTTTATCTCGAAACTGCCTGCAGTTAGCGGCTAACAGCTATCGAACAAACTGAAACAAACTCTCCATAAGTGAACTTCAGTCTGAGAACAGATTAGCTGAAGATGTAGCTGGACTGCGATCTTGATTGAGTGTTCCGCAGCTAACGGCTAGTTAGCGGCGAGCAGGCAGCGGTGGCGCGGCGCTGAGTGTGGGCGGAGCAGGGGTGCGATGGAGTACCACTCCGGTGGCAGCCTGCCCCTGCTGGGGAGACCGCGGTA
Organism: Dascyllus trimaculatus; assembly: GCA_024666655.1. Classification (NCBI taxonomy): domain Eukaryota; kingdom Metazoa; phylum Chordata; class Actinopteri; family Pomacentridae; genus Dascyllus; species Dascyllus trimaculatus. The sequence goes on along the minus strand of CM045467.1, from coordinate 860,782 downwards.
CTGCCCTGGAGCCAACGCTAACGGAGGATACCTGTGTGAGACAGGACACTGCTGTGGAGAAACCGGCTGCTGCACCTACTACTATGAACTCTGGTGTAAGTTGGTTTAACCCTTTGAAACCGGCTGGCAGGTTCAAAAATCATGTTATCTCAAAAAAGCCATCAATATTACACTTTTTATCGTCGCTACAAACTGTTAAAACAGAAAGAATTTCCAGATGTTCAACTTTCCCTTGTTCTTTGAACTACTCATCTGTGATGTGCAACTTTGTCGTAAAACTTGACCAGATTGTGTTTTAAGTTCTTTGTTCAGACATAAGATTCAAGTAAAGATGTTGATTTTTTACCTTGACAGTTTCGGCGAGCAGCTCTCGCCTTCTTTAGAGCGTCTCACTGAAAGCTGTGACGTGTCATCCAGCAGATTTTGACAGCTGGTACACGCAGCGCGACCAGCAGCGCCACCAGGTGTGTTGGGCCAGCCACGCCCACGCTGTAATGGCATGTTGTGGCGAGGCCAACGGACTCAACTGCCCCGCCAGGCGCACCGCGACCCCACCGCTCTATTTCCTCCGGAGTGAGGTGTCCCAGGCGTGGGAGAGCATAAAGCCCCCCTCGTCCCTGTTCATGGCCCTCTCCGCGCATTTCCTGATCTCCATGGCCTCTTTAATCCAGCGTTTGTGTTTGTTTTCTTTGGTCCCGATGATTCTTGTCCCGTCCCAGTCCATAAAGTGGCGGTCGCGATACGCCCGGCGGGGCGGTCATTTCCGTTGGCCTCGCCACAACATGCCATTACAGCGTGGGCGTGGCTGGCCCAACACACCTGGTGGCGCTGCTGGTCGCGCTGCGTGTACCAGCTGTCAAAATCTGCTGGATGACACGTCACAGCTTTCAGTGAGACTCTCTGAAGAAGGCGAGAGCTGCTCGCTGAAACTGTCAAGGTAAAAAATCAACATCTTTACTTGAATCTTATGTCTGAACAAAGAACTTAAAACACCTACATTAGTAAGAAGACATGATGAGTGTTTTTGAGCTAAACTTGACCAAATCTGATCTTAAAATCATGACATGTTATCAAAGTCAGTAAACAAAACAAAACCTGGAAAGAAGCTCCTTGTATGCAAGTTCACTTCCCAAAACCAGATTTGTGTAAATTTGGCTTTTTGCAGATTTTTCTGTCTCTTTTTGGTAATTTTGTGTCTTTTCCATTCCCTTTTTATCATTTTACATCTCATCATCTGAGAGCACTCCTTGGCTGTCTGACTCCACAGGTCTGAGTTACTGTGTGAGAAAGTTAACACCAGTCACGTTGTTCACAGCCCACACAGTCCTGTAACTCTGCTTCGACATGGGGTCTAATAGCCAGAAGCAGCTGCAGATGTTTGAGTTACTGCAGCTCCAGATGTGTCTCGATAACATCTGCTCCACTGTGTGTTCAGGGTTCTGGCTGCTGTGGACCGTACTCATCCTGTTCAGCTGCTGCTGCGCCTACCGACACCGCCGAGCCAAACTGCGAGTCCAGCAGCAGCAGCGGCAGAGAGAGATCAGCCTGCTGGCCTACCATGGAGCCAACTCCTACCCCTCCTCCATGCTGGACCTCAGTAAGACCCCCGACTCCATCTTACAGAGGGCCGCCCCCAACAGTCGAATGAACATAAGTCAGAAGTGAACAATGTTTGACAGGCAGTCAGTCAAATGTTATTGTCTACACAGCTATTCCCTACACGTCATAGACAGTAATTACATACAAAGCAGGGCATCAGGGCTGAAACTGAGTTTGAGGCTGAAACTGTGCATCGAAACTGAAACAGGGTGTCGGGGCCAAAACTGGACTTCAGGACTCACCTGAGGGTCAGGACCAAAACTGGACACCAGAGCAGTGCCTGCTGTTGGAACAGCTTTTGGGTTTAAAATAAACAGTATTAAGAGAGAAACTGGGTCCAGGATCACAGCCCAAAGGAAGATGCAGACTTGGGAGCGCATTGCCACAGATCAATGCGTCGTTCCTCCACTTGTACACACGAACGACGAGTCTTCTAAGAAAAATCTTAGAATTCGAGAAATTCTAAGATTTTTCTAAGAATGACGTCACAAAGAGCTACTTTTAGCCTTAAAGCCGGTACACACTACAGGATAATCGGGCCGATTTTTGTCCCGATCTCCTTACAGTCAAAGCCAGCAAAGACCCGATTGTCGGATGTTTGCAAACAACATCGTGTCTGATGTTCCTGTGGGGTGTTAAGAGTGATTTTGTCCGATCCGCTCGGAAAGTCTTGGAAGGAGAGATCGTAGATAAAGAACATGTTTAATATTAGCGACTATAAACCCTGTAGTGTGTGGGGCGAGCACGCTCAGTGTGTGATGTCACGTGTACCGGATTTAAGCCAATCAAAACGCGAGCTGACTCAGCTGACTGACGGAACAGGAAGTAAAAACAAACCAGTAGAGTTACCGTCGCTAAAAAATTTAATCAGATTAATCATGATGATGGATTAATCCGCACTAACGCGTCAATTCTGACAGCCCTAAAGAATCTCTGCCCCTCGGCTCAGAGATCTGGATGGTCTGATGGAAAAACAGCTTCAATTCTAGTAATGAGGCACATTTTTGGCAGCAACGGTAACGTTGTTATAATGATGGGAAGAGTAATCAATTAGATTACTGGTTACTGAAAAAAGGAACACCGTTATTTATAGTGATGTTATTCCATCATGTTTGTTTACACTGAAGTCACGTTTGACTACGTGAGATTTAGAATACTGAGCGTGAAGAACCTGATAGTCTGCTGAAGAATCGGTTTAGAATCTTATAGTGTGGTGAGCTCTGTAGTGAACACCACACTATAAGATCAGAAGAGAGAAATCTTATGCGATCTGTCTTTTGTTATCTTCAAGTCTGTGGTCTCTAAATCTGTGAAGTTTTGAAAAATCCTGTAGGGTGTGCCAGCCTTTAGGATGCTTTGTGAATACGGGCCCAGGACTGGGTGTGAGGACCCACTTTCAGCTGTGGGATCATTTGAGGAAGTAAAGGACAACTTCAAGAAGGTGCAAACTCTGGAGGCAAACACTCGTCAGTCCTAAACACGGCTCATCATTTCAAACATATAAGAAGCGCTAGGCACTTAGCGTGACTGTTTATGCTAAACTTAGAAAGCGTCACTAATTATTCTCAACGTAATTTCCATTCAACAAAAGAATGAGAGAACCTGTAAAACTCCTTCATCAACAACAACACAATGAAGTTCCTCTTTTGTTTTTGGGCCTTTGACTGACTCTCTGACACACTGACACTGTCGCTTTTCTAATCAGTTGCCGTGACGACTCAGTGGAAAATTACAGCTTGGAGGCCTTAAAGAGCAATTCTGCCGATTTTCAGACGTAAATCCCTCCCCGTCCTGCAGAAGTTTGTTTGTTTTTGTTATTTTTTGACTCTGAATAAATGATGACTTTTAGTCATACCAGTCTTCTGGGAAAATAAATCAAGTTATATACAGCAATAAAAGAAACTCATATATACAGTGGTCCCTCGTCTATCACGGGTGTTAGGTACCAGAACCCCCTGTGATAAAACTCTATTTTAAAAACACAGACACCGAGGACGTCCAAGAAACTGATGGTGATGTTACGGTAATCCTACAGACTGTCACCGGTTCTCTGACGGTCGTTTCCAGTAAACTCTCACCGTGTGGGACTAAAAGGTTCTGGCTGGCTTCCATCACTGCCAATCAACCAGAGACTGACTAGCTCAAGAGGAAGCGGCCGTAGCTGAGTTTTCCATACATGTGTCTACTCATCTGCTGTACGCTACGTATTTTATAGACGATTTTAAAATCTGCGATACAGTGAGACCACGATATGGCGAAGGACAGCTGTATTCACATATATGGTTGAACCCAGCTTTACCACTCGATTGCTGCCACCTCTACTGCTGATAAAGTTAATCGAAAACAAGAGTCCATGGGTTACTTTGCTCTAACCTCGCTCCCCTCTTCTCTTCCAGGTTTCCTGGCGTCGCTGAAGCTGCCGTCCTATGAGGAGGTGGCGGCTCAGCCCTCCACCCCTCCGCCTCCCTACAGTTCCGTGTTCACCACCCCACGCTACCCGCAACCACCACGCACCACCGACCCCCACCTACTGACGCAGCACGGCCCGTTGCTGCACCGGCCGCTCAGCGACGGGCCCTCCTCCCTCAGCTCCGACAACAGGTAATGCTACTGCGACTGCTAGCAACACCTCTGCAGAAGGAGCAGCCGCAGTCCTGAACTTGAATATGAAGTATCACTTGTTATGAATGGTACTTCCACTGCTACTGCTTCTGCTAATGCAATAACCAGTAGTACTTCCAAAACTGTTGTTTTACTGCTGTGCTGCTACTCCCATTGGTAAAACTGCTGCTAATATCATTGAGACTTTTACTGGTACCGCTACATTTTTCAAGTAGTGAGTCCATGTACCAGGGACCACACTTCGTTTTTGATAGATTGCTATTGTCAGTAGGCTATGCCGATTTTTGTAACATGCCACAAAGACCACTGCTTCTTATGCCACTGCAATAGAAAACAACTGTCCTAGGGCATGTTATGCATTAGCTGGAGGTCATTAAGCCTCAGAGAAGACTTTGTCATGGTGCTCCTTTCCTAGCTAAACACCTACGATGCTCTCCTCTGGTCTCTACAGTATTAAACAGTAAGAGGCTCCACCTGGTGGTACAGGCAAGGACCATCTACCAGCTAATCCTACAGTACTTGAACTATGTGTTATATAGACCAATGGTATTGACAAATCGTAAATATTAAATCAGTCGATCACATTGGGAGCAAAAGACCTTGATCGGGACATCCCTAACATGCGCCTCAACATTCGGTTGTATCCTCTTTTAGTTGTAGGAGGAGGCCACTAAAAAACACATGTGTATGTTTCCTGCAGCTCCAGTTGTTCCTGTGACTCCTGCTGTCCCTCCTCTCCGTGTAGCTCCTCTCTATCAGCACCAGTCACGTATGAGACAGACACAAGCCACGCCTCCACGCCCAGCGAGGCCACACCCCTTACCCTTGACGTCACCATGGAGACCATCACTGCCGCTGCTACCCGCTTGGAGGTGAATGAGGCTCGACTTGTAACTGAGGAAATAGTCGCCGCAGTGGCAATTGACATTGACAATGCAGATGCTGCTGGAGCTCAGGAACCCATTGCCACGGACTCATCTGTTCCCAACCAGACTGTTACTGTGGCGGTTGTTACCAGGGCGGCCTCCCCTCAGCCTTCACCCTCACCTGGTCCTGAGCTGACCCTTCCTATTGTAACACCATCTCCCACAAAGCAACAGTTGGACATAGGACAGTGTACCCCGACAGTCAGCACCTGTAGCTCAAGTACCCTCCCTAGTCCAAGTGCTGTTGACACAGCTCTCCCCTCCATTCAAAAAATAAGCACTGAGGGTCCAGCAACCATCCCTGCCCCCAAGACCACCTCAATGTCAGAGCCTTCTACCCCAACAGGTAGCACTTCTCCCAATCCTAAAGCTCCTGAAGCCCTAGAAACCCTTAAATTAACAAGAACTTGTGACACAGCCACTGTTCCTGGTAGCCAAACCTCAGTACCATCCCCAGATGTTGGAAGAACTTTGGCCCTGATAACAGGTTCTGCTGGTCTCCCAACGCTGGACCCAAGTCTTAGCCTTGTGCCAATTCCGGCACCTTTGGAACTTACCCCTGATCAAGAACCGGAATCACTGCTCTCAACTCCTACCCAAGCTCCAGATCCAGCACATTTAGACCAGATCCTGGTTCCAAACCCCCAACCTGAAACCAACACAGACTCCAATTGTGACCCTAACCTAATTCCAAAACCTGCACATTCAGATATTACCTTAGATGCAGCAGCCACTTCACCCATATTAGCTCAGAACCTCAAACTGTCACATGGATCAGGTTTTGTCCACTGTCCTCTCAGTCCAGAGACAGGCTTGTCACCACACTCAGGGTCTGCTGCTGGTCTTGAATCTTGTCTAGATTCACATGCAGCATCAGACCTTTCAGTTCCTTCTCTGATCCATTCTCAATCATCAGAACTTGTCCTTCCGTTGCCTTCAGATGTCCAGACTGGTTTAAGTTCTGTTTCTGTATCTGGATCATGCTCTGGATCAGGTCCTCTGTCCACCTCTACCCCAGTTCTCACCTTGTCAACACCTGGGTCCACAGCTCTCTTCTGCCCAGCCATAAACATTGAGTCTGAATTTTCTCTTGCTACTTCTCAGTCACCCCCTGCAGCCTTCTCCCCATCCTCACCCCTTTCTTCTCCTCCTTCCCCACCCTCCCTTCAATCTCTGTCCTCCACCTCCCTGCCTGCACCAGCTTTACTCTTGGACCCCCTCACTGCTCTGCACCAGTCCGACAAAGGTGGATCTTCTTCTGGCCATGGATCTTCCCTGTCCCCCTCGCCTCGTGCTACTCAGTCCCCACCAAAACAGACTCTGTTCTCTCCCTGCGTGGATGTCTTTGAACCAGGACCTCCCTGCTGGGAGGACGAGGACGAGGAGCAGGAGGAGAAGGACAACGACGAGGATGAAGATGAGGACATGGGAGCTGACGAGAGCCAGTACAGACATCGGCGACTCACCGGTGACTCCGGGATTGAGGTGTGCAGGTGTCGCGTTGAGGAAGAGGATGAGGAGGATGAGGGGGAAAGCAAGGAGGAAGGAAGGATAGGAGGAGGAGGGGAGTGTGATAAAAAAGGGGGCGGAGACACTGATCTCCATGACAGCATGGACTGTCCTGTGAGAGGTCAGATGACCACAGGGGAAGGACTCACACTGTGTACCGCCACCGCCACACCAACATCCGAAGACAGCAGCAAAGTCGTCATTGTCATGGAGACGGTGTGATTGACACGAATGGTCGGATCGAACCAGCCAAACTACAGTCGAACATGAGGTGAATGATGGCGCCAAAAAGTGATTTTTCTGTAACCACAGAACTGATTTTTGTTGTGACTGAGTTGGGTCGCATTAGTATGACTCCACAGGAATCAGATGGTTGATAGAAAGAGTCTGTTTGAAGTGTTTAGTAACTGTCAAAGAAAATTAGGACGCGCTTTGCATTAGGTTGGAGAGTTGTCTGTTTATGAAGAATGTCAAATCTCTATTGAAGGCTAACAGCGGTTGGCATCTTGTCCTGAAGTGTCATCCAGTAATATTCTTGGTCGAAGTAAATGTAGTCGGAGTCGGTGCTTTACAGCCAATACCGCTTTTTTTCAGTCTCATGTGTGAATCTTCGTTTCCCTGAATTCCTACAATGAATGGAGAATGCATAATTCATCTTGCAGAACATGCAGAACCAATATAATGAGGGCCGACAAATGCAGTCAGTGATTTGTACAGTCCATTAGAAGTGAATTCAACTAAGACTCGTTCACACATTAATAATTGAAGTTATTTTCGAAGGCCACTCTACACTTTACATTTAACACAAAGGAAAGACTGAATGAAACGTCGGCTACACTAGAAAGTAAAAGTCAGGGTATCGTGCCTTCAGTTCTGGTCTTGTTTTATCACGTTTAACCTGCAGTTTTATTCTCCTCCATTTTTTGATAACACATTGCTGCATTTCTTGGCGGTCATGAGATGTTGTTTAGTTTGCAGACATACCGACCTCAAAACGCCACTGGGTACATTTAACCACAACTACTGGTGATTAGAAGCTCGCTAGCTAGCCACATTAGCACGTTGAGTAATGTTCCAATTGGATTTGATCGGCTGTACGTCTGGGTCAGAGGAACAGATGCTGTGGCTGTCACAATGGTGAAATTTTAATTAATGAATAATTGTCGTGCAAATAATTGCAACGCAATAGTCTTGATGTTCATTTTATGCCTTTGTTAGTTTTAGATTGGTGTTATTTGTGTCTTTGAACAGCATATTTTTACGCAAATCTGACAAATCATCTCTAGTTTACTGTTCTCTCCTTTTTCACTGGGCTTGAAACCAAAATGTGCCCACAGCAACGTTAACGTCAGAAGATGCTCATAAGAATGGAGTCAGTTGGTTGTTAGAAGTCGAACACCGTGAGATTAACAGTTGGTGCCATGAGTTAACATGGAAATAGTGCAGCTGTTTTTTGCACAGATAAATGGAAATACTGCAAAGTAATTGCATTGCCAGTGCAGCAGTAGCCATGCAACCGATCCGATGAACCATCACATGGGAACCTTCTGTCCAACGTGATGCAAACTCTGCATGAGGACGACCAACATGATCGCCCCATACAGAAATGACGCCTTCCTTCATTCGTCAAGAAGCTAAGAACTTAAAATAGTTGAACATTTACCCGGAGACACCTCGCTTGTCTTGTGTGATGACGGAGGTTTGGAAAAGTGCCGCGGACAGATTGGCTGTTTTGGAATTGAAGCGAGGCAGATGTAGGAGGATGATTCACGCTGACTGACAGAGGGAAGACTGATTCATTCATTAAGGGGACGTTTTGATGGAGAACTCTGAATTAGGTGGGTCGTTTTCAGATTTCTCTCCCGGTTCGACTCATTCTGTGTGGAGGGTTTCGGGGTGGATGCATCGGTTGGCTTCCTGTGCAGACAAAAAGCTCTGACGGGAATAAAAGCAAACAATGGGCACTTTTAGACAGAAACAAAGCGCCAAACAGAGTAGAGACAGAAGACGTCATCGTTCCCGTCTTTGCCTCTTTCTCTGAGCTAAAACAATAAACAGCACAGAGCCAGTCTGAACAGTAAAGTTCTGCCTTTTGTTTTGTGCATCTCTCCATTCATAGACACCTCTCCTTCTTATGACGGTCAAATTTACCCAACAAGTCAAGACGCGTTCAGGGCTTTAAAAACAAAACTGAGATTTACATTTGGGCTGTCATTGTAACATATTGATGTTTCGTAAACCGTCAGCTCAGTAGGCGTGTCAGTATTAATATTTTGTGAAAGAAAGACATGAAGGTAGAATATATTTTGTCAATGATGCAGAGTTAGTAAGATTTGTATAGTACATGCTGGTGTTTTTCAAATCACCACAGAATCTGAAATGAGTGAAGAGCAATATTTTTCATCAGCAAGAGTCTGCGTGGACACGAGCCCCGAAAGGATGTTGGGTAAAAACTCTGAAACGGTTTGGGCTGCGGTTCAAGCAATTTCCGCACACGAAAACTTGTTTCTTGGAGGTTTTCACCCAAGACGAGCGGGATGATGATGTCTAACAAGCTTGATGGAGGTACGCCACCACATTTGTGAAGCATCAGGTCGAAATGAATGAAACAAAACACAACATTTGGTCACCTTGCCATCTCGCATCAAAGAACCCGGTTGGAGCACAAAGGTGAGATGCCCCCCAGTTTTTCGTACACCTGCTCCCACAAAGTGCACTTGTTTTTGCAGCTCTTAATGTAAGCTGTGTCGGAAAGTTTCACAAATGTGCAGTGACTTTGCAGCGTGTTGGAAAACTCAGAATATTTAGCGACGTCGCCAGATTGTACCGGCAGACGATTGCGTGAACCAGAACTGTAAGAGTGTTCTAACATCGTCTCAGAGGGCAAAGACATGGAGCATCTTCTGTCGACTGGAAATTGTGGCTGACTGAGTCTTAAACCCTGTGGACATGCTGCATTACAACATCGTGTACAACTTTCTTCTTGACAAAGGTACCCATACGAATGCCCATGATGGACAAAGCTAATTATTCTGACAAAAGCATTGTCCTGCCATTGGAAGGACGCAACAGAGCAGACCTCCTGGTACACAAAGTGGCAACTGAGACTGGGTTCATGTGTGGTTGGATAAATTCATCTGGTTTTTGAGCTCGAGCCGATTCTTAGATGACATCTTTGAGAAGCTCGTAGAGGCTCGAGGACCTTCTCCGGAAAGCTCAAGGGTGACACCGAGCCATCGATGTTGTGGTTGATGTTGTGGTTGATGGTGTTTTTTGTTTACCTGAACTAATAAGGTTATATATCTTCATGGTTACAGAGTGCCATTTCTACTTGACAACTGTTAATACTTAGCATTAGATAGAGCTGTTGTTGCTCTGTGTGAATGTGGACTATTGAACAGAGTGACTGGAAAAGTGTTGTCTGAAATCTGTCTGTAGCTCAGGTTTCCAAAGGATGTGCAGCCCTGAGATCCAAAGACCTGCGAAGTGGGAGGAATGAAATCACTTCTTTCTTCAGTAACTTCTAAATAGATCAATGAAGGCATCAGAGAGCCAATGATTTTAATAACTGGTTGGATCTTCTAAACCACTGAAGGTCCTATCTGTTCTCTGTAGGCGTCAAATCAGACAGAACTCAGCAGATGTTGCTGCACCATCAGAGTTTCTGTTCAAAGTTTGCTTTTTTCCAGACCCAAACCAAAGTTTTGTAAAATAGTTCATCAGAATTTTAACATGTTTTGTACTTTCACCCTTAAAAGACATCTTGCCTGTGAAGCTACTTTAGGGGTTCGATATCTCCAGAAATAAAACTTCCACAACTAGTAAATGTGGCGTGGACTCAGGCAGAATGGTTTCCAGCAGATCCAAATGATCAAATGGACCCAGCAGGGGATGCATTTTTAATTACTGGCCCTTGAAGATGGACTGAAGTGTTGCATTGTCAAACAAAGATGGTATTGTGTCCCCAGAAAGTTCCTGTAAGTGTGTATATATATGGATGGATCCATGTTTCTTACTGAAAATACAGACTTTGGTCCACATTTCTCCAACTGTTGAGGCTCTAACATCAGTAGAATCTGATGTGTGGAAAGTTTGACCAGACAAGGTTCCAGTTTTTAGACGTTTAGACTAAATGTTGATGTGGACTCATTGGTATGAAACAGACACTGCTTGTATAGGGGTCTGTACTCTGTCATTATATGTAATTTTTCCATTTTCAAGGTCCAAGGCTCCAGTAGAGGACAACTTTTTGTTTCTATGTAATATATAAAGATAGCGTATAGACACCTATGAAAAACTGGAACCTTGTCTGGTCAAACTTTCCACACATCAGACTCTACTGATGTTGGAGCCTCAACAGTTGGTGTCGACCAAAGACTGTGTTTTAGTAGAAATACGAATCCATCCATAGATACACACTTATAGGGAGTTTGTGGAGACACAGTACCATCTTTGTTAGAACATGTTGCACTTTCATTCATTTACAAGGACCAATAATTAGAAAAAAGTTCCCTGCTGCAGCCATTCAATTATTCACATTTGCTGTGAACACGTTTGTCCACGTCCTCACCAAATTTCATTACTGTTGGAGTTGTATTTTTGGAGATATTGAATCCTTAAGATGGCTTAAATACAAGGTATTTTTTTGAGGGTAAAGTTCACACGTGATTCTCAAAATTCAGCTAAAATGTTTTTACAGAACTTAGTTTTGGGTGTCAAATGACAAATAAGCAAAACTCTGAACAAATTCTGAGATGGTGGGGGAACACTGCTGTCTGAAATGACACCGGCTGACCCTCTTGACGAACGTGCTCAAGGTATATAGGTTGGAAAAACCCAGTTCGTCAGGCCGGAGATATACTTGCGTTTCAACTACCCATCCACGTCGTCGACCAGCTATGTCATGAATGTAATCGTCAGCACACTTGCCTTTTTACCAGAGGATCTGAGAAGACGGCAGCAGAGAATCAGACTGTCCAGTACAAAAACATGGCGACACTTTATGTAATCAGTCCCTGAGGATGAGCACAAACAAATGGAGGACACACTTGACGCATAGTTGAAAGCAAGCATATCTCCGGCTGTAGTTTCAATAAGGCACCAGCATTGGTTGGAGTCTCACTTCCCACTAACCTCACAGTTGTGGTGCTGTGAGGTGTTCTGGTGGTGAAGTCTTCAACCTCATGACCATCTGTGTGAGGCTGGCGGCAGCGCTGGACAACCTTTGGAAACCGCTGTCTGTCTTTTCGTTGAGATGTTTAAGCGCAACGTGTTTTTCCATCAACGGCGTCTGACCGAAGAGTTTCACTCCGACTGGACTCACGTAGACGGGTTAGAAGTTTCGCTTCAACCCAAGTCTGACGGATCACCGGCTGATCAGTTGACTTTTAAAGAAACAGGTGATCCAGTGACCGTCAAACTCCCCACTGGTGACCGTCTGAAAGGGTGACCGAACACTGAAGTTTGCCTTCATCACGATGGTTTCAGTTTAAATAAAGATGGAAAGAAAAGAGGATGGAGACAGAAGAGTAGGACTTCTCTGTTCACTGCAGAGCTTCAGGTTCTCGTCACCCTTATGGAAATTTTAGGTTTCTTGCAAAGAGTTGTCCTTAGACTTTGGAGTTGTTGCCACAAGTTTGCAGCTAGTCATATTTTCAAAGTACACGTGTAGCCAACCTGCAGTGGGCTTAGCAGCAACAATCTCCAGCTACTTTATTCTTCAGTCACAGCTGACGGTTTTACCTCCACAACCTTCTTGTTCAGAGGCGACAGCACAAACCATCGAGAGAGTAGCATGAAGATCAACCTTGAAATGTCAAACCTGCTTCAAATATGCAGACAGTCTCGCAAACCTTAAACACATCTGCTGTAAGTTTTCCACAAAGTTCGCCAGATGTTTTGCGCAAGTTTGGTTACAACAATATGACTTTGAATAGCTCATAAAACATGAGCGCAGCTGCCTTCAAGCAATGATCCTAGAAGATTCAGTAGAAGCCATCCGGGCGTCTCTTCCAGGTTTATGAAGATGTTTAATTTCTCAATCGAGAGGCTTCTTCAGGTGTAGCCATGTGAGCCGGAGCGACTGAAACTAAGTCATTCAGAAGTGAAGAAGCCTCTTGGATGAAGCTGAAAAACCTTCAAGAACCTAAAAGTCCAGTTTTTTTCTACTGAGGCTCCCAGGATCACTGTGGCCTGGACGACTGAGAATCTACTCAGACATACTTCAAGCAGTTAGTTTCCAGCTCGATTTACTGGCTAACGCTGATCCTTCCTGCTCATTCCCCTACATCGCTCCACCGTCTCTGCCTAACAACAGTGAAAATGCCAGAAAACGACCTTTGAAAAGAAAAGAAAATATGACCCAGCTGCAAATCTGTGGGAGAACTACCAGCGTTTGACTGCAGCTGTCTTCCAGAAGCCTTGAGAAATGGCAAACTGACAGCAGATTTGTTAGAAGTTTAGCGCTGCCGGCAAACTGTTGTGGCAAACCGCCGATGAACACGTTGAATGTTGCTGAAGGTTTGCAGCTGGTGGCCACAAACTTTTGCTTTTGTAGGAGGCTGTAAGTGGAAGTCCGCCGTAAGATCCCACTGCAGGAACTATTAGCTGGAAGATCGCTCGTAGCCGCACTATGGGGGATCTTTCATGCAGTTAGAACTAAATGATCTTAAATGATCTCTTGACCCTGAAACGTGACCCCAGTCAAACTCTTGATTTGGAAGCAGCTCCACCCGTGGTGTTGGACGCATTTGTTTAATTTACTAAAATGTCCTTTCTACTGTAGGAGTCCTTCCTGTCTCCATGATGTTATTCTCTTCTCGGCATCTCTTCTCTTCTGTCCTCCCTGTTTGCATGAGGTTTTTCTGCCGGAGGAGGTGGAGGAAGCAGAGAAGAGATCGGTCGTTAAAATCCCTTAATATTACCACGACGACGATGATGCTAATTATTAGTACTACTAAATTAATAGTTAGTGTGTATGTGTGGATGTATGTGTGTGTGACCTAACTAAACCAGCCTGTTCTAAAAGTGTGTGAAACTATACTGAATAAAACTGTCAAATCTCAAACCTGCGTCTGTTTGTGCTGAAGAACCACATTCAGCTGTCGATCAATCAGCATTTATTGATTAAATATTGGTAGTAATGTAGAACTGCAGTCCTATGCAATAGCAATTATTATAATAAAAATTAATTCACTAGATATTCAAGTTTCCGCAGTTTGTCCCGAACAGCTTAAAATTTTAAAGTTTGAAATTAGCATTAGCTCTAAGCTGTTGCAGCCAAAGGTTAGCCTAGCATTAGCAGTTACCAGTGTGCTTGTTGATTTAAAGGTGTTGCATACAAAAGGCCGTTGTGTTTAATGAGAAAGGTCTTTATCATTCTGCTAAAAAGCTAACACGACCGGTAGAGCTAATCTCCTGCTAGCTAGTAGTCACCATACTACAGATCAAGTGGTATTGATTTATTGAAAAACTGTAATGATGATTAATTGCACTTCCCTGCAATATTACTTCATGATAATAGAAATTAATTCACTAGATATTCATGTTTCTACGGTTTCTCGTAGTCAGCTTAAAATTTTGAATCAAACTTTAGAGATTAGCTCGAAGCTGTTGTGTAGAGCAGCTAAAGGTTTGCATAGCATTAGCAGTTAACAGTGTTTTACAAGTGTCACATACAAATTTTTGCTGCTTTTGTGTTTAATATGAAAGGTCTCTGTCACTCTGATATAAAGCTAATACAAGTGACAGAGCTAATCTCATGCTAGCTGGTGCTCACCATACCTCAGATGTTATTGATTTAAAAACAGTAATATTGGTGAATTGCACTCCCCTGCAATGATAGTAAGTAATTCACAACTAGTTGATCATGTTCTCATGAAAGTCTAGATATTAGCATTAGCTTGAAGCTGTGGTGTTGTGCAGCCACAGAGCAGCGTAGCATTAGCATTTAACTGTGTTTGCATAATTGTTCCAATGCAAAAAAACTTCTTGTGTTTAAAAAGAACGTTCTGATTGATCCGAACGATTCAAAGTTACTGGAAGGATCAATTTCATGCTAGCCTACAGGAAGACTAGCCAAAAGATGTCACAAAAATTACAGAAAAATAATGTTTATTTTGCAAAAGACTTAAAAAGTAACAGTAGTTGTTTTTGGTTGGTTGAATTGTTATATTTTATGGTAATTTTATATATTTCTGAACAGAGCTGTTAGCAAACGGACTGGTCAGAATGATGTCATGATTAGCAAAAACAACACTGTTGATATCTGTAGTTTTAATACTCAGTCGTCAAACTCAGCTAATAAATATATAAATAAATGTGATATGAAACTTTGCTGCAGCCCAGGAACATGGAAACGACTGACTCCTTTAACGCAGCAGGTCTTTACTTCAGTAAAATTTTACCACAGCAACACAAGATTTAGCATCACGTTTCACCTTCTTACCACTGAGCTTGACTCAAAGCCCCTCCCCCATTTCATTTGGCCCCGCCTTCCCACCCCGGCCTCGGAGTGACGACGACCTTATAAGGTAAGGGCTGCAGGACCACGCCCAGCCGCCCCTGCAGGTTGGGCGGGGCATCGCCGTCCGGCAATCTGAAGCTCATTCGCTGGAGCAGAGACGACAGGAAGAGGAAGAGCTCTAGTCTGGCCAGCGATTCGCCGACGCAGACTCGAGGCCCCGCCCCAAATGGCAGGAAGCAGGAGGGTGTGACGCGCTGACCCTGGTCATCAAGGAAACGATCTGAAAGGGCGGGAAAAGACAAAAAAATGTGGTGCATTCAGGAGTTCATTAGGAACTAGCTATTAAATGCTTGTATCTGTAACTAGCTAAATGTGTGCTACCTGGGTTGAACAAGTCCGGTTTGTCCCAGTGTTGAGGGTCATGGTGAATCGACCACATGTTGACCAGAACACGAGTCCCACGACGGACGGCGTGACCTCCAATACTATAGGCGACAAACAACCACCAGTCATTGTCATTATTCATCAAGATTTTTACAGAAATAGTCAAGTAAACCACCTTCTGGGTTCAATAAAGTAAAAATACAGCTTAGCAAAGTTTAGATAAACTATTAGCATGAAGGTAAAAGGTGTAGCTACAGGTTAGCCGAGCATGAGTAGCTAATCTGTGCTTGCTAATTTGAAGGTATTGTCTTATGCATAAAACTAAAATAATAAGTGTTTTTATCTGTCTGCTAAAGGGCTAGCCAAAACTGGCGGCTAGCTTTGTGTTAGCTGGTATCGATAGTTAAAAACACCATGCTGAAGATTAATTATTAGAAACAGCTGAACTACAATCATCTAGCATAATCATGATCAATAACCAACCAGATCTTACTCCTATGATTTGTAGTAAAGTTGATTACATTTCTGAAGCTAAGTTTAGATGTTAGCATTAGCTTGGAGCTGTGATGTTAGCCCGCCATTAGTAGATACAGATTTAGGTTTGCTTTCAACCAAAAAGATTGCTGTCAATCAGCTGGCAAGCTAACGAAATATAGTGGCTAAGCTAATTTTGTTTTAGCTTACAGAAAGTAGCTCTACTTGTTAGCTTTTTATCGTCGTTGATGAAATCCTTGTGGATATTTTTATATTTTGCCGTTTCATAAACAAAATTACAGAGAAACGCAAATATATATTCTGATGAAGACGTATGCTAATGCTAATAACAGTATTAGCGGCATTATTACACCAGAGCATTTTGTTGAAGCGTAACGTTCGAGTACAGTTCTGGACTTTTCATGCTGTTTCCAGCATTTTGAATGTCTTTTTTAAAAATGTATTTAGAGCTGCAGTTGATATTTCTTTTCCAGCTTTAAGCTAACTGTCATGTACAACTTTAAATACTGTTGTCGGAGCCTGAAGACACAGATACAAATGATCCCTTTCAGTTTTTACCTCAGTAAACTTTTAATCTTGTTTCTCTCTTTCCACTTTGCTTGACTGTTGGCAGTTTCTGAAGCTACGTTTAATTAGTGGCATTAGCCTGAAGCTGTGATGTTAGCCTAGCATTAGCAGCTAAGGTAGGACTTGACTTGATTGTGTGACAGAGCTGCACATTCCAACTATTTCATTCATCATTTTTAGCCGTTTCAACTTTAACGGTGTGATTTTCCTTCATGCAGACATCTTGACATTGCTGTCATCTGTTTCTCGTGTTCATCCGTCACTCCTCTCTAAATAGTTCCATTATACTGACAACATGTTTCAGTCCTATTGTATAGTTTCACCTTCATACAGGACGTGTTGAAACTGGCTCAGGTAGAGCAGCTGACTGGTTGTTATTCATTCAGTAAAGAAGACAAATTGTATTAATTCGATTTTTAAATAAGCTGTATTCATACAGCACCAGTTCATCTCACATGGTCTAGATAAAGACTGAGAGTTAAATTACTGAGAGAAACCTGACAAACCCAGACGATCAGCTCTTTGGGGACAGAGTGAAGAAATAACTCGCACCAATTTTAACACTTTAACACAAACCTAGATTTTATTATTTTTTATTACACCTGCAGTGAGGAGATTCTGTCTCCCCCTTCTGGCACTGAGAGTAATTACATAAATGTTGAGGCTGTATACTTGTGATGTACACCTGACAACACCTTTCTTATTCTTATTTCTGTTTCCATGGAGCTGCAGGACTTTAGAATGCAGTAAAAAATGAACCCGTGGCAAGCTCAGGTGTACAGGTGTACAGGTGAACAGGAGTACAGGTGAACAGGAGTACAAGTGAACAGGTGTACAGGTGAACAGGTGTACAGGTGAACAGGTGAACACGTGTACAGGTGAACAGGTGTACAGGTGTACAGGTGAACAGGTGAACACGTGTACAGGTGAACAGGTGTACAGGTGTACAGGTGAACAGGTGTACAGGTGAACAGGAGTACAAGTGAACAGGTGTACAGGTGAACAGGTGTACAGGTGAACAGGTGAACACGTGTACAGGTGTACAGGTGAACAGGTGTACAGGTGAACAGGTGAACACATGTACAGGTGAACACGTGTACAGGTGAACAGGTGTACAGGTGTACAGGTGAACAGGTGTACAGGAGTACAGGTGAACAGGTGTACAGGAATACAGGTGTACCTGCTGTCGGTCATGGCAGTGTGGGGGATCAGCACCGGGCTGACCGGTCGGATCCTCATGCCCTCATTGATGACACAGTCCAGGTACGGCAGCCGGACACGGTCCGACGTGCTCACCGCTCGCTCGCTGCCCACCTGCTCGTCCAGCTCCTTCTGCACGCGCTCCTGAACCTGGAGGGGGCGGAGCAAGGAAGTCTGACTTTTGATGTGGACTTTATTTTTTCATTTAGGGTGTATTTATTTGGTCTCAGATGTCTTCTCAGATACGATGAAGTTACAGTAAATAATTAATGTTAGTTAATGTTAATGTTGCTGGGAACCTCGGGGTGGTGCAGCAGGTAGGCCAGGATCCACAGCAGCGTGGTAGACGTTGTCTCCACTCCGGCTCCGAAAGCTTCGGCCGCCGTCATCAGGACGTGGTCGTCCGTTATCCCCGCCCCCTC